>CAAHFI010308394.1:0-15520 GCA_900893395.1 Euglena gracilis
CATCCAAAGTCGCTGGAACAAAGGCCAAGGTGGCCACCAGCACCAAGGCCCCACAGGACATGGCAGGGGCAGAAAAGGTCAGACACACCATCCCCATCATTTCTCAATCACACCACCCCCCAGGGGTCAAGGGTGGGGCCCCAAGAACCCCTCAAGATTTCAATTGGGCATGGCGACCCAGAAATCAATCAGGCCATTGTGGCCTTTCAAGTTATCATCAAGGCCACTGGGGCCAGAAATATCAGGAAGATCAATTTAAACAAGATCACAAGGGGGGTCCATCACAGGCCCCCCAGAAGCTAAGGGGCAGCCCTGCAAGGGCTTTGTATTTAAATGGGCGGGATGCAGACTACAGAGGCTACCAGAAAGGAGGTAACAGGAGTCATGACCCTAGTCATCCCCTGCCCAGTATCCTTTCTGATCATCGTTCCAGGATTTTCGTTGTCCCCCCTCAAAATTTTCACGAACCTTTTACATATAAATAGTTTTGTGTTTCCAGTTGTAGTGCATCATGGGATACTCCATGAATGTCTATGTGGTTGAGTGGATTCCCGCTCCAAGAATGCACACAATACCGCAAAATTATTCACCCCCCCTTAAACTTCCACTAACCATCACTTTTACATACCTTTTTCGATGACAGCAACACCGTTTTCCACAACACCAACACCTTTTTCAACCCGGGGTAAAAAGAAAGTGTCCACACTACCCAACGCATACCCACAAACGTTCCACATGCGGTAGGTAACAAGTAGCTGAACCCTCAATCATTTCACTGGGTTCCAAGACGAAAGCCCTAAGGCCCGAAGTTTAAACGATGTCAATTAGTTGCCCAGCTGCTTTCACCTTTTTATTTTCCACCAGGTTCGATTCAGACAATCCTGTACACCCCTAGCAGCTCCAAAATGTGCATTCTCATTTTTCCAACACACTCACCCCCTGCAGACCAACATGCGCAACAAGGACAACTACTCCACACCTTCCCCACCCCCACGGTGTGAACTCTAGGAGAACTTTCCGCACAATCACCAGCGAAACACAAAGGCGATATACACATCACAACTAAACTCCACAACACACAATCTATCTCCAATGGAGAGCACTAATCCTTGACCGATTCTCTGTTAAGCCCAAGACAAATTCAGCACTATGTGCACGTTGCCCCCCCGAAACACACAGCGCATGTCCATCCCGATGCGCATAGCGCACATTCCCCCTCGCGCAGTGCGCAACTACGTAGACGCTAATTGTGCACACCGCGAATCCTGCGCATATTGCGCTTCACAACTTAGGCCCCCCCGCTGCGCCATGCGGATTTTGTGCAGCGCAGCAACTGCCCCCCCCTTACCACACGTGTATCATGCCCTTACATCACAATCTCGTGTGAGCAGTATCGTGCATTTCTGAAAAAAGGGTATACGCCTAACCCTCCAAATTTCTTTTGGCAACCACTCCCAAACATATATGTGTGGAAATATGCAACATATTGTTCACGGTTGTCTGTTTCTGTTCCACATGTTCAAATTGCAGTTTTTGTGAGATGACAACAAACAGGAAGTGAAATTTTTTGCGAGTACGGTTTTTTGGCCCACACCAAAAATATTTTGGTGTTCCCAAAGCTCTATAGAGAAAAGCAACACAAGTCATGTGATACGTTTTGGGATATGTTGCAAATACTGCATTTTTCCCGAAAAACTTATCCGACTTGTGCTACTTGTGCTGAAACAGCTATTTTGTTGCCTAAATGGCTTAATCTTTGGCAAATCCCGATATAGGAAAATGCTGAAAATGACAATTCTCTCATGTGCAAAATAGTTGCACCTTCCCCTAAGGAAGGCATTGCTTTTGCCAATTCAACACTTAACCACTAATCCATTGGCCTTTGTGGATTTGACCACGTGCAAGGTCTAAAGGTGTATTGACCACATTGCACATGGTTAATGGTCCAGGTGGCAATGGAAGGACCAAAAGTTCACAACTTAATGGTGCAAACTGAAAGGTCCATTAAGTCCAAAATACTCCCAAATGAGGCAAAAACCACCAAAATTAGTGCTGAAAAAGGCTGAAGAAGCCATTTCAAGCCAAAAGGCTAGATTTATGCACATTTGCAAAAGAGTCACTTTGGAAAAGCCCCAAAACGACTCAAAAACATCCCAATATCTGGCACCTCATGCCATGAGAGTCTGACTGTATGTAGTAGTGCCTATGACATAGGAACCAAATGTTGCCTTTGAAGAAAAAATACAGAGAGCTCACAGCTCTTGCTCACTTTCACAGAAGAAAAATGGAGATGCTATCTCTGCGCCCGTGGATTGTCGATTGGCCATGTTACCGATCATTCGCACGCACGTCGCATCAGACGGCCAGCGATGCTATCAGATCGCAGCGATTCTGCATGGTACTCTTACTTGAAGGTTCCGTGGAACTTTGCAAAAGCTTCGCGAAGCCTAGTTTCTGGGCCCTCTCAGCCAGATCCTGTACCAATGTGTTCTGGACTGCGAAATCATCCTGAAAAGCTTCTATCCACTACTGTTCATCGTTTGTGCACGCTAATAGCCATTGGCTACCAGATTCCCAAAGGGCATTCTTTTGAAAACATTTGGCTGCATTGTGCCTGATGGCCACCCTTTTTAGGCTATAAGGCCTATTAGCATTCAGAGGGTCAGAGCCAACATTTTCCAATAAATTTGGGCTTACAGGCTCAGTTTTCAGGTGCACTTATGTGCAAAATTCCGATTTTTTGCAGTATTTCCCAGTTTTCTTCACACTTTGTCATGTTGGCAACCACATCCCAATTGGGAGTCAACTTAAGGCCATATGACAGTAATTTTTGTACAACCAAATGCTGATATTGGCAATGGTTCACTTGCTCACAAATGTCATAGACATTGCAAATATACGTTTAAAAGCGTACTTACGCTTTCCGCAACACATTTCACATGGGTTTTGCACATTTGAGCGTGTTTTGGTTGATGTGGTGTTATTAGACACCAAAACCCCATGCCTTTAGTGCACACTGGGCATGTGAAGCTTTTGAGTCTCCACAAGCACTGTGTGCAGCACTATGTGCGGCAACATTAAAAAGTTGCAGGTTTTTTTATGACAAAAACACCGATCATGGTGCGGATTTCTCAAAAAAATGCAGTTCTCGATGCCGAGTGTGGTTCATTCCCCTGAATCCTGAAAGGAATTTGTCAAAGATGGACATCGGTCTGTTTGGAATATTGGCGTAGCCACCAAATTTCAGATTGTGTTGATGTTTGCAATTTTCCCCCATATACTCTCTTTCTTTGTCGCCTTTGTCGCCTTCGGATACGGGACTCCCGTAGTAATACCCCGGGTGCACCAAAGCACGTATTTTTGTGGGTATGTCAGGTCGATTCCGACCACTTGGAAGTGTGGGCCGTAGTGTTCGTCAAGGAAAATTTGGTAATTGTAACAGAACATTTCGTGTGTGACCAATTGTATGTCCTTTGGAAGTGGGAATACTTCCCATTCTATGCCTTGCGGTCCTATTTCCCGTATATTGTCGAACATTGTCTTCAGTGCGTTGAGGGATGATTCCCATCCGTATTGTAGCTTTGTAGGTGGCAAATAGGGCGGTTTGCTGGCAGGCATTGCAAATGAACCGAAGTTCATGCAATGGAATCCGAGCCAGAAAAGTAGTTGCCAAAAACCCGGCAGTTTGTCGCTGCCATCCTGGCCTTCGTAACAGGAAATTGTACCATCGAAGAAAAAGCCACGTGCTTTTTCCTTGTAAAGTTTGACCATGTTGTGTTGTACTTCGGGAGCAACAAGCGAAAGGTGTTGTTCCTCGTAGTACTCGTGCAGAATTGTATCACATCCGTCTGAGATCCAGAACAGATGGTCAATCATAAATTGTACGTCCAGGTCATAACCAGGTGAGCCTTCGCTCTTTCCTTTTCCGTTATGGCCTTTCTGTCCTTTTGCGGCTTCGCGTTCGTTCCAACGGTATGCACCGTCTTTTCTGTATGCTCGTGTTTTTCTCCACATTGTAACAGTTACACCAGCGGTGTAATGTCCAGCGATGTCTTCAGAGGGCTTCTCTAGACGCATTAGATGATAGATTTCTTGTAAAGATCGTTGTACGTTGGCCGGGATCGGCAGGTCATCATTGTCCTGACGATCACGTTGCGCCCTCGCGCTTTGTGGGGCGTCGTGCAAACGACGACGTTGTGTGTCGGGCGTTGGACGTGTTTGTGGAGGTGTTGCAAACTCCGGACCACGCGGACGTTTGCGCGCGTCAACGTTGTAGGGTTTTGCTGGGGCTGTCAAATGTTGTAGAGCTTCCTTGTAGGTAAACACCAAATTTTTGGGTATGCCCACCTGGGCATTACCCGACGTTTTGCGTGTGAATGCACCACCACATCCGCCTGGTCCAACAGAACAACTCGCTTCTGCGTCTAATCTTGTGCCAACAGTGGCTCAACTTACTCCGGCACCGCAAAAAACACCGGTACAAGCAGTTGCGACAGCACAACCAACATCTACTCAGCCTACAAAACCTGCCGCAACAGTAGCAGGTCTAGACCAACCTATACCTTAACAAAGAACAGGACCCCCTGCTCAAGCCGCGCAGCCGGCACGTGCAAAAACACCTGCACAATCTACAATACCTGTACGAGCACCACCTGTTACAGCTGCTCCGTCACCTACACCTGCACAACCCACAACCGGCTTTGTCTGGACAGACACAACCACCTGTTGAACCAGGACAACCGTTCTCGGGTCACCCGAGGTTTGAGTCGCCAGCACAACGCGCCCCCTTCCATCCATTATCACTCCTTGTACGTTGATGGTTCCAAAATGGGATCCAAGTTCGTAAATTTTATCGAGAGGAAGGTATTGTTCGTTCTGAGTTGTGTAAGCAAAATCTCCAGATTGTGGTACTCGTTCGTAGTGAATGTTGTCCACTACGGGACGCAGGGGATGTTCTCCGACAAACCGTATCGCTTTCGGTTCCGGCAGCGGTACGGCGGGGTTTGTCGGTGGTTGTGGCAGAGATTGTACAGGTTGTGGTTGCGATTGTACAGATTGTGGTGGTTGAGGTTGTACGGGTTGTAATGGTTCGTCTGTTTCCATGGTATACTCCGGCTCAGGTTCTGCCGTTGTATACTCGTCGTAAGGCTCTTCGGCCATTTCGTCGGTATATTGTTCGTCGTATTGCTCTTCGGCCTCCATGGTGTAATGTGATGACATACCAGCCTCCCAGTTCCGGGCAGGTGGCATGCGTGGAGGAGAAGCAAAACGTTGTTGTGGTAAGTATATTGGTTCTTGCCTTTGTACGTCATCCATATCACTTTCTGTGAGTTCCGGCGTATAGCGGCGCATGTGTTCCGCGTAAGCACCCACTGGGTGCACTCCGCGGAGCATCGGCGGGACCAGGACTCCCAGGTCCCTGAGGGTTACGTTGTCTGGAAATCCGGATTCTCCGGTTTGGAAGAAAATACTACCCGCTATCGTACTCTGGGACCACATGTCCCAGTTGGCGATAGGTTTGTTGGCGATTGCAAGCGATTGTCGGCAGTACAAATCCCACATCACTCGGATGAAGGGATCCGGTCTGTCCTCTGCGCACATTCGCAGAGCGTTTCGAATTGTATTTGTTGAAGCCGTTGTCAGTTCACCCATGAACTTGGGGAACCGGGGCATCCTAGGAGCGGCATACTGCCTTTGGAGTTCTGGTTGTGTGGCATGCTGCCCTTGGGGTGGTTGTGTGGCATACTGTCCTTGTGGAGGTTGTGCGGCATGCTGCCTTTGTGACGGTTGTGCGGAGTAATAAGGACCACGAAGTTGTTCAGCCAATTGTCGTTGTTCATACTCCGCATACTGTTGTTCTACCGCCGCAAAAGCAGCACGTTGGGCACTACAACTGGCCATATCGTATCTCTTGGGGGGCCTCGGTTCGGCACCGCAAACTGTCATGGGCAGATTCCGTTTGTTGTGGAATCATAGGTTGACCTTGTAAGCCACCAAGTGTCGTTTGTTCTGGGACAACATGCGGAATCGCATGTTGAGTCACAGGGGGATTTGCCACTACGGGCCTTGCTGCCGAAACAGCTTGTACATGCCGAACGGGGACTTGCCCTCCACGAAGGAATGCAAGTCCTCGTCCTCCCGAAGGAGGTTGTGGGTGAGGGGGTCCTCCCGGAGGAGGTTGTCCAGAGGGAAAATACGGCTGGGAGGATGGGGGACCAGGTCCCCTTCCTCCAGCGTCCATCTTGAAAAAGAGCAGACAGTAGCGAGTACTGAGCTGTGGGGAAACAGAGGAATAAGGCATTGTACGATAACGTTGTACGCATGCAACCAAATGTGCACAAACACAAAAATATTTGTATGTTTGCATCAATTGTAGAATCAAAATTGAAGATCCAAGTGTAAAAGTGCTTTGTATACAACCGTAGTCCTTTAGCGAAAAGTCCTTCGCTGGGGACAAAATGGTTTGGCATCCGTCCATTATACGTTTTGGCAAAAGTCCAGGCTATGAACAAAATCTTGGACATTTGTACATCATTCCTTAGAAGGTATTTACAGAAATGTCAATGTTGTTTCTTTTGTTCCATAGTTTCCAGTCTTGTTGGATGTAACCAACAGAACTAGTTGCAGGTTCCCAGGTGTCCTCTTCGGGACCATAACCTTTCCACCGTACCTTCCAGTAATGTATACCCCTGTCTACTTTGTGGTCGAGGATTTTATCAACGACAAAATCATCTGTCTCAGGTAGTTTTGACCGTGGTTTGAAGTAGAGACAGGGTATTGCTTTACAGTTCGGTGGGGTCAGGTATGGTTTGAAGTCATCCATGTGCACATCCTCCACCCCGTTGGGTAAAGCGACTTTATAGGGCCCACTTGTACCCAACCGATCCAGGATCTCTCATGGACCGATCTAGAGGGGGTCCAACTTCGTGGATTGCATGCGGGTTCTACTGTTCCGAACCCACACGCGGTCACCTGGGTTGTATATCGGTGATTTGATTTCTTGTAAGAATTGTTTTTGTTTTTGTAAATGTATAGCGACTACGCGCTTTTGTACATCCGTGTACAATGATTCTACTTCAGAGAACCATGTTTCGCAACTCACGCTAGAACGAGCGGGTCGTTCTGACGGGATGTCGCCAAAGGCTGGGGGGTCTCGTCCGAAGACGATTTTGTCCGGTGAGTATTGTAGTATCGGCCGCGGTAAAGTGTTGATATAAAACAAACACCAGGGTAAGATTTGTAGCCAGGCATTGTGTGAATCGACCAGTGAAAGTCGTAGCATGTTCACTACAGCTTTCACTGCCGCTTCAGCGCGACCATTACCTTTTGGACGATAAATTATAGAAAAACGTTGCTCAATTCCGAGTAAACCGCAAAGAGTTGTAAAAAAATCGAGAAGAAATCAAATGGTCTTGATCACTCAAAATTTCATTCAGTAAACCCATGAGGCCAATACGTTGTTCTAAAAACATTTGTGCCAAAACTTGTGCTGTCAACCCTGCTTTCTGGCATGGAACGTCTACAATGTACCCACTCAGCCGATAGACGACAACAAGATTGTAATCGTAAATTTTGTCATCTGTTCCTTTGCAAGGTTCAAGTTCCAGAAAATCCATATAGAGGGATGTAAAAATGTCATTTGGTACGGGGAAGAAATCCATCGTACCAGGGGGGGTACCTCTGCGCGGTTTCACAGCTTGACAAATTTGGCACCGTTGCGAAATTCGTAAACAGCGCTTGTACAAATCTTTCTCAGTCAAGGTTGTACAGTTACCTGCGACCCACCAAAGAAAGAAGTTTGGGGGCCCCAGGGTGACCTTGGTTGTGGTAGCATAAAAGTACGTCATCAACCAAGTCACAGGGTATGCAGTACTTGTAACCGGTATCACTCCGAAAAATCAAATGTAAAGGCGATAAGGTATAATTCTCAACCATTTCACCATTGCGCAGTCTTTGTACGACGTCATTGTAAAAATCATCTTTGGAATAGTCTCATTCTCGAAAAAAGAGAGGGGATGGGGATTCTGATCGCGTGACCCGGCGGGGGCCCGGCATTCTGCCGCGTTGTCGTTTTCCAGGTACGGGGGCTATCCGCATCCGCCGCCAAATCCGCGAAACAGGAAAATTGTCGAGTAAATTGTCACCAGCGTCTGCGCGCCTTGCGAATTCGTCGACTTCGCGACTTCCGTGAAACGTGGCATCACCCTCGTCAGGGTTACCAGGGTAATGCCAGGGTGCACATGAGAGGAGGTCAGCGACTTTTTGAGTATGGCCTCCTGGTGTGTAAACTACCACCAGGTTGAATTGACTCAAAAATTCGTGCCAGCGGCATCTTCGGCCAACTGAAGACACGGCTTTGTTCAGGTCTTCGGTGTACCAGTGTTGGAGAGACTCGTGGCCTGTCAACACTAGTATTTGTACGAGTGAACTGGCGACCCAACCTCGGAGTTTTTGTAGGATAAGGACAATGGCACACGTTTCCTTTTCTTGTATGCTCCATTTGACTTGTCCATTTCCGTCTTCACCTTGTAGCTTTCTGCTGAATAATGCTACAGGGCGCAGTTCGATGGACGAGTTATGTTGACTCAACACACCACCGACAGCATAATCGCTGCTGTCGACCTCCAGTACGTATGGTTTGTACGGGTCAGCAATGTCAAGTACAACATTGTCCAACATCAGTTGTTTGATTGTCGTTAGCGATTCTCGCATTATATCATCCCATTGTATCTTTGTATTGTCAGGAGCTCCATTTTTGAGTTGTCGTGTCAGTGGCACAGCGACTTTCGCGAAATCCTTCATGTAAATCGCGTAATACTGCGCTAAAACCAAAGATCCTTTTAAATGTGTGATTGTTTTGATGTTTTCAGGTGTCCACTTCTTTATAGCTTCAAGTTTACTTGGAGATGCTCTCCTTTGTCCGTGTTAAGAATGTGTCCACAAAATTTCATCGTTTCGCGAAACAAATGCATTTTCGCATTTTTGACGAAAAGCAAACGTTTTTGAAACGTTGTCAGTACGGAACGTATGTCGCGGTAGTGGATGTCAAGGATATCACTACCCGAAATTGTAAGTGGAGGAGGTGTGCCTATCAGCACGTCATCAATGTATACCATTGCAAACGGTAAGTCTCGTAAAATCCATTGTATCTTTCTTTGGAACATGGCTGGGCCATTCTTAACACCCATTGGTAACACCGTCCATTGGTAAACTCCATGGGAGGTTACAAATGCAGTGTATGGTTGTGAGTCAGGGTGTAGGTGCATCTGGTGAAAACCATCTTCCAAGTCGAAAATGGACCAGAGGCGGTATTCCGCTTGTGGAAATGGATCGTCCTTTGTCTGCGAGTTCAAGTATCGGTAATCCAGCACAAGTCTCCACTTCTTCTGTCCAGAAGCATCCGGAGGCTTGGGTACCACAAAAGCTTGTGAGGTCCACTCGCTTTTGGAGGGTATGATCCATTTTTGTTCAATCAGTTTTTCGATCATTGTATTGAGAGCTTGTTCTCTTTCGCCTGAACAGCGAAAGAATTTTCGGTGCATGGGCTGTGCACCTTCTTTGAGTTCGATTTTACGGACACCAAAAGGTCCGCGAATTGCAGGATCTATGTCATGGGCATAGATAAAATGTTCTAAAACGTCACGGAATTCGCGATTGATCTTTGAACATAATTCTTGTGGTTTGGGATGTTGACCACCACTTTCTACCACTGCGGATAGTTGGTATGTTTGGTCATTCTGACCTTTTCCCCGTAGGAATTTGTCAGTGTGGTCAACAGTTCCAAATTTATCGAAGAAACAAAGACGAAAAATGACTTCTTTCAATGGTGGTAACATGACACTGCAAAAATCTTCAAACAATGGGGTGTCATTCGGTAGATCCCACCACTGAAAGGTGACATACTTCAATTGTCGGAACCATTCCTGCTTCGGGATTTATAGGAATGAGCAGCACACCCGCGTGCTTGATCCCGAAGGATCTTGTCAACAACAAGAGGGATAAGTTTAAGAGGTGGATGTGGCCACAGGACTACGTCACCCCAAAACTTATCAAACGCATTTGTATGGCTTGACCAATGATTGGACAAACAAGAATGTGCCTTGGACGAAAATGCGTCAATCTCCAATTGTAGGTCCATCGACTTCGCGATATGCGCGATTTTGGAAAACCAGGTATCCAAAATGCGGTATTGTCCAAAATTGAACGTATTCCAAATGCGGTTCGCGAAAACTGTTGCAGTTTCAGTCCTGTGGAGGGCTGACACACGGTTCACCAAGCCACATCGGTAATGCGGTGTGTCCGAAGACACTTCATCAGACATTGTACCAAGTGTATCAGGTGCCTTGTATGCAGGACAATTGTCGTTGGCATTCTGCCACTTGTATGCAGGGACATTGGAGGGATTGGCATTCTGCCATTCTGGGTCAGA
The DNA here is from genome assembly GCA_900893395.1 of Euglena gracilis. Taxonomy (NCBI): domain Eukaryota; phylum Euglenozoa; class Euglenophyceae; order Euglenales; family Euglenaceae; genus Euglena; species Euglena gracilis. Next base: position 10,430 of record CAAHFI010308394.1, read on the forward strand.
GAGATTGGCTTTCTGCCCTTGTAAGTCCTCCAGCGCGATTCCAAACAGGGACGCGATTCCGCGTGTGTCCAGTTGTCGATGTACTTCAACACACAACGGGTAACAACCAGGTGTGTTGTGTTCTCGGTCAGCGTTCAGGGTAAACTGGGTACCGGTTCCGGTACCCAGTGTACTCTGGTTGTTGCGTAAAACGATTAGTTTGGAAGGTTCAACAATACATCCACAGTCGAAATCAGGTTGTGTGGAAATTCTCCGGCAATGTGCGCATTGGAAGGTAGTGTCGATCTGGTAGTGCATGTCAGTCATGTGTAGTCTGTGTGCGGGGGTGTTGGAAGTTGTAGCTGCTGGGGGGTGTACAGGGGTGTCAGAAATAGACACACCTGGTGGAAAACACAAAAAGGGGTGCAGCTGGGCGGCTACTCGACACCGAAATTTCTTCAGGCCTTTGGGCTTTCGCCTTGGAACCCAGTGAAACGTGGGGGGTTAAGCTACTCGCTTTCCCTACTGCATGGGAAACGTGCGGTAAAAGTGTAGCGGGTAGGGGGGCAGCTTTCTCTTTACCCCTGTAGGAAACGGTGTTTTCCGTTGTAGAAAACGTTGTGGCTAGGAGGGGGGACATCTTGGAAGAGGCCATGGGTGAGAAATTCGGCGGTGTGGGTTGTGTACGTGAAGTAGTACGCAAACCGAGGGAGGTGCAATCCACAATAAGGCGGTTCTGACGCAAGAAAGGAAACCCCAAAATTACGTCAGAGCCGTGAATACCTGATTCGAAAACTCAAAGTACCCAGAAAATTTTTGTATGTGTGGGGGGTGTGAGTGGTGCTTGGGGATGATAGGGAGGAGTATGTCCAAAAAGCATCCCAAGTCTCCACCGCACATGGGGCTGTTGTCAGCAGGCATAATTTTGATGGGGTGCTTGGCTTTCACCAAGAGGGAGTTGGGAATTAATCCCGTTCGAAAGAGAAGGGGGATTCGACACCCTGTGTCGACTGAAATTTTGCATTTGGTGGAAAATTTTGTGTTCGGATTTCCGCTTGGACCAAAAGTTCCATGAGGGGTACGCAAAGTGCAGGATCCGGTGTAAAATTGTTGTCTCTCCAACTGTTCCAGGATCCCGTTCCAACTTTGCTCAGCATTCCAGGCAAAAATTTGGAGTGGGGGGTGGGGGACCCGAAAATTTTCCGGGTACCGACCAAAAAGGCAGATGGGCAGGGAAAGTAAGGTTGATCAGGTCCTACTTCCGTCTGTTCATCAGCCCAGAGGTCCGTGCCCACAGACCTCGGGCTCCCCTATCTCGTGGTCCGATTCAGCACGTTGGCTGTTGATCGTTTTCTTGTGTGAGTAGATAGCTCGCAATGCGCGGACCGCATTGCGGTCATCCTCCAACGAGGATTCGGAGTTCTCATCCCCCTCCCTGCCCGAATCCGGGGTTCACTCCTCCAAAGAGGACATTTTGAACCCGACTTTGTGTTTGTTGTGATGTTTTGTATCATGATGGTTTCGTTGGTTCGGGCGGGGACAGCGAGAACGGTAACATTTGGACGAATGGTGGTTATTTGATCCACAAAGGGAACACTTTTGTCGGTTTTGTGATTTTGATGGGCTTTCACCCCTTGGAGGTCTTGGTGAACGGAATCCCGTTCGACCACGGTTTTTGTTGTAATCCGGCTTCCCGGATGACGATCGCGAAGAAGATGATCCACTTCGCGAACGTGAACGCGATGAGTCGCTATTTGTACCACGCTTGTAAGGCGGTCGGGGTGATCGGCCACGAGGTACACGATCGCGTCCGCGGTCGCGGAACGGTGATCGGGACCTTTGTCGATAACCCGAGGATTGTGATTGTCCAGATTTGTTTGAAGACGCAGAGGAGCGTGAGCTTCGCGAGGATTGTGAACCCCTTGGACTCTGATACCGCTTTCGCGTATCAGGGTGGGGGCAATCTCGGGACATATGCCCCGAATTGTTGCACAAAAAGCAAGTTTTGCAGGAAGATTGGTCAGATGAGCGCGGATAGCGCGCATTTGTGTCTCTCTTTGGAGAGTTTGTATGTTTACCGTATCCCCGTGGGGATTTTGTAGAAGAGGTCTTGTGTAGGGCACTTACCGTACTGCTAGGGAGACCAGCGGTAGGGTGGTGGGTATAAGCCGATTGTATCTGTCCCAAAAGTTGTGAGAGTTTCATTTGTTTGGAAACATAGTTCCATCGTTGTTCAAGTGTAAGTTTATTGTCCACGAGCTCGCGGTGAATGTTTTTGATAATTGTAGGAATGAAATGGAGGAGAACCGCATCGAATTGTTCTTTCATTAGGTTCTCTCCCAGTTCATCAACTTCAGAAGCCAATCCCAACCATTTGGAATACCAAAGGTCGATTGACTTCCATTTTCGGTCACTAGGTGCGAATTGTCGCCACTTTTTCTCAAGCGTAATTCGCGAAATTAGGCCTGAACAAGTCGACGTATACTGGTCAACCAGTTCATCAAAAGTTATCCGATTCCGGATCACAAGTTGTCGGGCGCGTTCTTTTTCTTCCTTGGGGAGCCAATCAATGAACTCCATCTTGATTACCTCTGGGTTCCCGTCTTGGGTTGGACCCTTCAAGTCCCAGTAGTATGTCCAGTCACGCCAAAATTGTTTCCAAGTTGTGGGATCTTTGTACCATTGTGGCTTGACTTTGTTGGCAATTGTAATTCTTCCTTTGAAATCGCGTTCTGGACCGCGATTTCCATCGTAGTTGCTGGAGTAAGGCTGTTGTGGTGGCATGCGCGAATGCGCATCCAGGATGGTATTCATGGTACCGTAGGTACCATGGGTGTTTAGTACATCGCGGTTCCGCGAATTGTATGGTTGTGTGTCGTGATTCCGCGATTCGGATTGTAAGGGGTCGCGATTCCGCGATTCGGATTGTAAGGGGTCGCGATTCCGCGATTCGGATTGTAAGGTGTCGTGATTCCGCGATTCGGGGTGTGGTAACATACCAGAGGGGTAGGAATTCCGTTGTTCACCCGGGAATCGTGGAACCGCGGTAAATTCCGTGTTTCGCATTCGCGATTCATGGCCAATACCCGGGGTAGGGGTATGGCTCATACCGCGAATCAGTCCCGATTCGCGAATTTCTTGTTATAAAAGCGGAGGATTGGCGGTTTTTGTGGTGAAAACCGGTTCCTCATCCGAAGATTCACCCTTGTGGGGAGGAATCTTGAGTTGTGGGATAAATGGGCGATTGTAATCGCGATTGTAGGCACGTGCATGATCATGTGCATCCGTGGATGCTTGTAGGCCATGCACATCCGAAGATGCTTGTAGGGGTGCGCATACTGTGCTTTTGGAAGGATTGGTATCCAAAACATCGCGAATTTGATGCGAGTTGGATGTCGGGCATCCGAAGATGTTTCGGTCGGTGCGCGAAAAGCGTGTTGTGAGCTGGAAGTTGCATTTTGACCACCGAAAACAGTGTTTTCATGGCCAGGGTGCGGGGGGTTGCGGAATTTTGCATGAATCTCATCCAAACTCAATGCAAAATCTTGTATGCTATGTTCCAAAGAACCAACCACTTGGAAAAGGTCCGAAAATCGTTCAAGATCATACTGCAAACGCTTAATACGTTTGCGGTATGAGGGTAGCTCGTCCAAAAGTGGTAATTTGTCAACAACGGAGTCAAAATCCGCGGAAAGTTTGGAGAAGTGGTGTCCAAAAATTGGAACCGCTTACCCAAAGTTTCCATTGCGGTTGTAGGTGCGTTCAACCGATTCTCGGTTTGTGGAGTTGTGGTACCCAACGGAGGTTTGGGTACCCCTACCGCATTTTCAGCGGTTTTGTCAATCATCATTGTAGAAATTCGTTTTAGTGTGAGAACTTGCTGAGTGACCGAGTTTTTGGTCCTCATCAAGGTTTGAGAAAATTCTTGTAAATTTTCTTGATTTTTCGCAAGCATTTGGTCATAAAATGTGCGAAAATTAAGGGGTAGTTCGACTTCGCGAACCGTATTTCCATCCGAAGATGGTTGGAGTCCGGAGACCCTTGTAGAAAGTTCTTGTACGCGTTTTTGTATGTGGGAAGTAGTGGATTGTAAGGTTTTATGTTGGGTATTCAAATCCGCAAGCGCGGTTTCAATGCCGGTGACCTCCAGAATTGATTTTTCAATACTGTTGCACCGTTTGTGCAAATCCGCAAATGCAGATTCGATTTTGTTCACATCCGCTTGTAACTGATTATGTAAATCGGTTACAGTGGACCGTAGTGCTCCCATGCTGGGAATTTTGGTGGAAGTGTCCGCAAAGCGGCGTTGTAAGTCCCCAAATGCAGTTTGTAGTACCGAAACGTCCGCATGAGCGGTTTTCAGGTCTGCAAACACGATTTGGAGCATTCGCGGTTTGTATGGTAGTTATGACCGTTTCGCGGTCTTGGAGTTCTGCATTCGCGGTTTGTAGGCTAAGGATCACCGCATCGCAGCATTGTAGTTCCGCCGTAGCGGACTGTAGCGCATTGGAAGCAGTTTCAATTTGTTGTATGTCGTTTTGCCACTTTTCATGGAGGAAATCTTGCCGATGCGTGATTTCCGCCTTTTGAGTGTGCAATGTTGTCAAATTGTTGGAAACTTCGCCGCATTTGCAGGAAGTTTGTTCCAAACGATCAATCCGCTCTTCCAGTTGTTTAGCAAAAGCTCTTTGTACATAGGTTTCGCGTAATTGTGCAAAATTGTGATGGAAACTCGCGTTCTCATCGGTCAAACACAAAATGTGTTCTTGGGATTGTTGTACAACATTGGACAAGGTTGAGAAGTGCTCATATGAGACATATGAGCCACGTTCCGCACCCGTAGGCTCTTTAGGCCCGTTGTTGTATGCGGGATTGCATTTCTTGCATTGTATATGAAATGTTTTCCAGTTGTGTGAACAATTGTTGTAGATTTTGTTGTAAATGTGAAAATTTTGCATTATTCCGCGATTCCGCGGTTTGGAAGGTCTCTTGTACCTGTTGGAAGTCTTGCACCAAGGTGTCGCGCAAAAATGCGTCAAAACCTTGGTGGAGGTTCTGGAGATCCATTGTAGTGGAGTTGAAATTCTTTTGGCAAAATTGTCCAAAATCTTG
>CAAHFI010309922.1:7500-12500 GCA_900893395.1 Euglena gracilis
TAACCCTAACCCTAACCCTAACCCTAACCCTAACCCTAACCCTAACCCTAACCCTAACCCTAACCCTAACCCTAACCCTAACCCTAACCCTAACCCTAACCCTAACCCTAACCCTAACCCTAACCCTAACCCTAACCCTAACCCTAACCCTAACCCTAACCCTAACCCTAACCCTAACCCTAACCCTAACCCTAACCCTAACCCTAACCCTAACCCTAACCCTAACCCTAACCCTAACCCTAACCCTAACCCTAACCCTAACCCTAACCCTAACCCTAACCCTAACCCTAACCCTAACCCTAACCCTAACCCTAACCCTAACCCTAACCCTAACCCTAACCCTAACCCTAACCCTAACCCTAACCCTAACCCTAACCCTAACCCTAACCCTAACCCTAACCCTAACCCTAACCCTAACCCTAACCCTAACCCTAACCCTAACCCTAACCCTAACCCTAACCCTAACCCTAACCCTAACCCTAACCCTAACCCTAACCCTAACCCTAACCCTAACCCTAACCCTAACCCTAACCCTAACCCTAACCCTAACCCTAACCCTAACCCTAACCCTAACCCTAACCCTAACCCTAACCCTAACCCTAACCCTAACCCTAACCCTAACCCTAACCCTAACCCTAACCCTAACCCTAACCCTAACCCTAACCCTAACCCTAACCCTAACCCTAACCCTAACCCTAACCCTAACCCTAACCCTAACCCTAACCCTAACCCTAACCCTAACCCTAACCCTAACCCTAACCCTAACCCTAACCCTAACCCTAACCCTAACCCTAACCCTAACCCTAACCCTAACCCTAACCCTAACCCTAACCCTAACCCTAACCCTAACCCTAACCCTAACCCTAACCCTAACCCTAACCCTAACCCTAACCCTAACCCTAACCCTAACCCTAACCCTAACCCTAACCCTAACCCTAACCCTAACCCTAACCCTAACCCTAACCCTAACCCTAACCCTAACCCTAACCCTAACCCTAACCCTAACCCTAACCCTAACCCTAACCCTAACCCTAACCCTAACCCTAACCCTAACCCTAACCCTAACCCTAACCCTAACCCTAACCCTAACCCTAACCCTAACCCTAACCCTAACCCTAACCCTAACCCTAACCCTAACCCTAACCCTAACCCTAACCCTAACCCCCTAACCCTAACCCTAACCCTAACCCTAACCCTAACCCTAACCCTAACCCTAACCCTAACCCTAACCCTAACCCTAACCCTAACCCTAACCCTAACCCTAACCCTAACCCTAACCCTAACCCTAACCCTAACCCTAACCCTAACCCTAACCCTAACCCTAACCCTAACCCTAACCCTAACCCTAACCCTAACCCTAACCCTAACCCTAACCCTAACCCTAACCCTAACCCTAACCCTAACCCTAACCCTAACCCTAACCCTAACCCTAACCCTAACCCTAACCCTAACCCTAACCCTAACCCTAACCCTAACCCTAACCCTAACCCTAACCCTAACCCTAACCCTAACCCTAACCCTAACCCTAACCCTAACCCTAACCCTAACCCTAACCCTAACCCTAACCCTAACCCTAACCCTAACCCTAACCCTAACCCTAACCCTAACCCTAACCCTAACCCTAACCCTAACCCTAACCCTAACCCTAACCCTAACCCTAACCCTAACCCTAACCCTAACCCTAACCCTAACCCTAACCCTAACCCTAACCCTAACCCTAACCCTAACCCTAACCCTAACCCTAACCCTAACCCTAACCCTAACCCTAACCCTAACCCTAACCCTAACCCTAACCCTAACCCTAACCCTAACCCTAACCCTAACCCTAACCCTAACCCTAACCCTAACCCTAACCCTAACCCTAACCCTAACCCTAACCCTAACCCTAACCCTAACCCTAACCCTAACCCTAACCCTAACCCTAACCCTAACCCTAACCCTAACCCTAACCCTAACCCTAACCCTAACCCTAACCCTAACCCTAACCCTAACCCTAACCCTAACCCTAACCCTAACCCTAACCCTAACCCTAACCCTAACCCTAACCCTAACCCTAACCCTAACCCTAACCCTAACCCTAACCCTAACCCTAACCCTAACCCTAACCCTAACCCTAACCCTAACCCTAACCCTAACCCTAACCCTAACCCTAACCCTAACCCTAACCCTAACCCTAACCCTAACCCTAACCCTAACCCTAACCCTAACCCTAACCCTAACCCTAACCCTAACCCTAACCCTAACCCTAACCCTAACCCTAACCCTAACCCTAACCCTAACCCTAACCCTAACCCTAACCCTAACCCTAACCCTAACCCTAACCCTAACCCTAACCCTAACCCTAACCCTAACCCTAACCCTAACCCTAACCCTAACCCTAACCCTAACCCTAACCCTAACCCTAACCCTAACCCTAACCCTAACCCTAACCCTAACCCTAACCCTAACCCTAACCCTAACCCTAACCCTAACCCTAACCCTAACCCTAACCCTAACCCTAACCCTAACCCTAACCCTAACCCTAACCCTAACCCTAACCCTAACCCTAACCCTAACCCTAACCCTAACCCTAACCCTAACCCTAACCCTAACCCTAACCCTAACCCTAACCCTAACCCTAACCCTAACCCTAACCCTAACCCTAACCCTAACCCTAACCCTAACCCTAACCCTAACCCTAACCCTAACCCTAACCCTAACCCTAACCCTAACCCTAACCCTAACCCTAACCCTAACCCTAACCCTAACCCTAACCCTAACCCTAACCCTAACCCTAACCCTAACCCTAACCCTAACCCTAACCCTAACCCTAACCCTAACCCTAACCCTAACCCTAACCCTAACCCTAACCCTAACCCTAACCCTAACCCTAACCCTAACCCTAACCCTAACCCTAACCCTAACCCTAACCCTAACCCTAACCCTAACCCTAACCCTAACCCTAACCCTAACCCTAACCCTAACCCTAACCCTAACCCTAACCCTAACCCTAACCCTAACCCTAACCCTAACCCTAACCTAACCCTAACCCTAACCCTAACCCTAACCCTAACCCTAACCCTAACCCTAACCCTAACCCTAACCCTAACCCTAACCCTAACCCTAACCCTAACCCTAACCCTAACCCTAACCCTAACCCTAACCCTAACCCTAACCCTAACCCTAACCCTAACCCTAACCCTAACCCTAACCCTAACCCTAACCCTAACCCTAACCCTAACCCTAACCCTAACCCTAACCCTAACCCTAACCCTAACCCTAACCCTAACCCTAACCCTAACCCTAACCCTAACCCTAACCCTAACCCTAACCCTAACCCTAACCCTAACCCTAACCCTAACCCTAACCCTAACCCTAACCCTAACCCTAACCCTAACCCTAACCCTAACCCTAACCCTAACCCTAACCCTAACCCTAACCCTAACCCTAAACCCTAACCCTAACCCTAACCCTAACCCTAACCCTAACCCTAACCCTAACCCTAACCCTAACCTAACCCTAACCCTAACCCTAACCCTAACCCTAACCCTAACCCTAACCCTAACCCTAACCCTAACCCTAACCCTAACCCTAACCCTAACCCTAACCCTAACCCTAACCCTAACCCTAACCCTAACCCTAACCCTAACCCTAACCCTAACCCTAACCCTAACCCTAACCCTAACCCTAACCCTAACCCTAACCCTAACCCTAACCCTAACCCTAACCCTAACCCTAACCCTAACCCTAACCCTAACCCTAACCCTAACCCTAACCCTAACCCTAACCCTAACCCTAACCCTAACCCTAACCCTAACCCTAACCCTAACCCTAACCCTAACCCTAACCCTAACCCTAACCCTAACCCTAACCCTAACCTAACCCTAACCCTAACCCTAACCCTAACCCTAACCCTAACCCTAACCCTAACCCTAACCCTAACCCTAACCCTAACCCTAACCCTAACCCTAACCCTAACCCTAACCCTAACCCTAACCCTAACCCTAACCCTAACCCTAACCCTAACCCTAACCCTAACCCTAACCCTAACCCTAACCCTAACCCTAACCCTAACCCTAACCCTAACCCTAACCCTAACCCTAACCCTAACCCTAACCCTAACCCTAACCCTAACCCTAACCCTAACCCTAACCCTAACCCTAACCCTAACCCTAACCCTAACCCTAACCCTAACCCTAACCCTAACCCTAACCCTAACCCTAACCCTAACCCTAACCCTAACCCTAACCCTAACCCTAACCCTAACCCTAACCCTAACCCTAACCCTAACCCTAACCCTAACCCTAACCCTAACCCTAACCCTAACCCTAACCCTAACCCTAACCCTAACCCTAACCCTAACCCTAACCCTAACCCTAACCCTAACCCTAACCCTAACCCTAACCCTAACCCTAACCCTAACCCTAACCCTAACCCTAACCCTAACCCTAACCCTAACCCTAACCCTAACCCTAACCCTAACCCTAACCCTAACCCTAACCCTAACCCTAACCCTAACCCTAACCCTAACCCTAACCCTAACCCTAACCCTAACCCTAACCCTAACCCTAACCCTAACCCTAACCCTAACCCTAACCCTAACCCTAACCCTAACCCTAACCCTAACCCTAACCCTAACCCTAACCCTAACCCTAACCCTAACCCTAACCCTAACCCTAACCCTAACCCTAACCCTAACCCTAACCCTAACCCTAACCCTAACCCTAACCCTAACCCTAACCCTAACCCTAACCCTAACCCTAACCCTAACCCTAACCCTAACCCTAACCCTAACCCTAACCCTAACCCTAACCCTAACCCTAACCCTAACCCTAACCCTAACCCTAACCCTAACCCTAACCCTAACCCTAACCCTAACCCTAACCCTAACCCTAACCCTAACCCTAACCCTAACCCTAACCCTAACCCTAACCCTAACCCTAACCCTAACCCTAACCCTAACCCTAACCCTAACCCTAACCCTAACCCTAACCCTAACCCTAACCCTAACCCTAACCCTA
>CAAHFI010310997.1:0-11581 GCA_900893395.1 Euglena gracilis
GCTGCTGTGCAGTTTTAGGTGATAAGCATCTTTCAGATCGAGGGGTGCCACCTTTCAGAGCCCTGCAGGCCAGCATCCCCCATTGGAAAAGGCAGGTGCCAGCAGAGAGGTATTAAACCTGATAAGGGAAGGGGTCATGGCAGATCTTCCCCTCCCCCTCTAATGTCCTTAAAAGTTCCTTCAAAAACCCCCAGGAAGTAATGACTGCCCAAAAAATTTCTGAGAGAATACGAATGTACAGGGGCAACAAGGCAAATCCCCCAGAGGAGGCAAAACATTTTGTCCCTTACTTCATCATTTCCAAAAAAGAAGGGGAAAAGACAAAGGAAAGACTGATTTTCAGATTGTCGACAGTTAAATCACTATTTCAACCCCCAGAAGTTCAGACTGGAACACATGGGAAACATTTTCCCATACCTAAGAAAAGGATGGTTTTGTCGAAAGATCGATTGGTGAGGTTCTCCAGATGCTTCGATACCGCGCTCTGGGGGCCATTGCGGGGCCCCCTCCACCAGCTGCAGCTGCCAATAAAAACAATGTTCCTGATTCTTCAGCTTCTTTTTCTTTTTGATATTCAAACTTCAACATTGCATCTTCTCCATTTGGGAATGCCATCGATGGCATGAGGGGGCCAATCGGCACCACCTCGGGGGGGGTGATGGCACCACCCCTTCAACTTCTTGATGTTCTTGCTCTTCTTCTTGTCCAGGCCAAGCCTCCCCAGGCCTTGGCCGGAGGATCCGGGTAGGACCTCCACGTGTGTTTTGACCCGGCTGCTTTGGCTTGCAGTCCTCCGGCCTCGGCTTCGGGTTGGCCCGCCGGCTCCCCCTGGGGTTCCTTGGGCTTCTTGGTTTGGTTTTTCATGGAAATCCTTTGTTTTTTGAATTTGACAATTCTTTGGTTTTTTGAATTCCTTGCAAAGCACAATAATGATCTTGACTTCAATTTTTGTTTGATTGTAGATTCACATACACAAGAACCTGTGTGAGATTGAGTTAGAAATTGGGGGGTTCGATTTGGGGCTTAGCTTAACTAGGAATTTGCTCTGTCCTACCGACCGGAAAAATTCGGCCGACTGGTCAGGAAATTTCGCCAGTTAAGGCCGGAAAGGCCAAAATAGGGGTTCAGGCTTCAACGGCCTACCCCCAGAACTTTTCCGAACTTTTAATTCGACTGAAAATCCAAAAATGGGAATTTCAGTGATTTTCCAAGCCCCAGGACCAATTTAGGTCAAATTGTTGGTTAAGGACCCCTTAACAGTGTAGCCAACCCCCTGGAAAGTCATAATGCCTTGGCCCATCAAACTGTCCATGAACAAACAGGTAAAATGCTTTTAATAACCCCCATGTGGGTTTCAAGTGCATGGTGGCCCCTATTAACAAAAACGTCTAAACCTGGGGTGAAAATGTTAGTGGTCCCCCCCTGCTAAGGGATGTTCACAAACTGTTGGCGGAATCAATGCCAAGGCCAAAATGGCCCTGGCCTGCAGCATTGTTTCAGGTTCCTTTTGGAACAGCAAAAAATGTCAAATTCACAAATTGACATTATCCTAAAAAGTCACTCCACTTTAATGAGATATGACAGGGCCTTCAGAAAGTTGTATGTGCTTCTGCAGGAGAAAGGTCCGGAACCCCTGCAAGCAACCACCTTGGACATTGTGTCCAGCATCCTGGAGCTGCACGAGCTGTCGATTGCTGAGGCCAGAAACACTTTATTTGCTATAACATCACTCCCTGGTTTCCACCATGTCTCTTTTCATCCCCTGCTAAAGAATGTCAGATCCTGTTGGAACAGAAATGCTCAAAAACATGCAAACTTTTGGGATCCCTTACCCATCTTACACAAACTAGGGCAGGGGGGTCCTCTGGACATTATGTCCACCAGTGAGTTAAGACTCAGAATATTTCTGTTGTTCCGACTTTTGGCCTTACACAGAGGAATTGACCTGGCCAGAACACAGAGATCATCTCTGTGGTTGGTGAAAAGGTTTTCATTTTTGGTCCAGAAAACGGCTGGAAAGTTCCAAAGTGGGAACAACTTTTGAAAAATGATTCCAACCCCTTTTATCACCTCATCATGTCATGAGGGAATATGTGAAATGTACATCCTTTTTGCCCCCTGGGGGGCCTTTGCTGTGGAGTCTGGATGGGAAAAACCCCCTCACCTCCAACACCATTAATTCTTTTTACAAAAGATCTCATGAAGAAATTTGGGATCCCAGTTTCTCACTGGACTGCTCACTCTACAAGAGGGGCCGGAGTGCCATGTACAAAAAATTGGGGGTTTTCAAGCAAAGAAGTATGTGAACTTGGCCAATGGAAAAATTGCCAAGCTTTTCAGCACATTATTTAAGATTGGGTGCAGTGGAAAAGGTGGACAAAATGTTCAATACAGCAAGGGGCGTGCACAACACCTCCCCAGATTGTGCGCAGCCCGAATGGTCTGGCACTCCAGGAAGAATGACCATTCGGGCTCCGCACTGCGAGATGGTGAGGTCCTGCTTTCCTTGCCGGCTGTTCTGTTCTGGTGTGTTTGTGCGTGCGGGGGGTGCTTCTTACTGCTTTTGTTGCCGGAGTTGGCTGATTCTTAATTCTGCCCTTCGACCTCAAGGAGAAAGAATTTACTTCTACGAGTTCACCTGGAAATAAGTACAAGGACAATTACATTCATTGAAGACCGTCAACTTTTCAACTGGTGGATCAAACTTTTTTTGCTGACCTTCGACTTCAAGGAGGAAGAACCCAACTCTTCGAGATCAACTGGAATTATCCCAGAATATTTCAAATACGAAGACAAGTCACAACTGGACTTCCATGAGGAATGAGCTGCAAAGAAATTCAGACTGCCAAGAAGAACTTCAACGAACTTTCAAGAAGACAGCTGAAGCTGGGGAAGGTGGACACACAGCAGCAGCTGCAGAAGCTGATGAGGCGGCAGCAGCACGTCCGTCCGTGGCCATCGCAACCCCCCCACCCCCAGCACATCCAAAGTTTCAAATCCCCTCACTCAAATGATGGCCATGGACCATGGACAACGTGGTCAGAAGAGAAGACAGAGGGGGACTACCATCACAGGTCCAACAGACTCCACCCCCTTTTCTCAGTTCCTCCCCTTCCAGGGGAGAAAGCAAAGGCTATGGCAGCCTCTCAAGAAATATCAGAAATCCAAAGGATTCAAATCAAAATCAAGGCTATGGCAGCCATCATTCAACAGGGCCTGGGGCCCAGAATTATGGCTATGGCAGCCATCATCCAAGAGGGCAGGGGCCCAGATGCAAGGCTATGGCAGCCTGTATCCCAACCTGGAAGGTCACACTGGGGAAAGGTATGTCCAACTTACCCACAGCTCTCTCAAACAAAAACCCCTCAGGAGCTGCCCATCTGAGCAAGCAGCCCCCCCTTCAGGGGAAGGCCAATGGAGGCCATTATATCCAAGAGGCCAATGGAGGCCCGGGCCAAAATATCAAGGCCAATGGAGGCCATTTCAATCAAAATCAGATGGCCATTGGAGGCCAATGCAGTCAAGAACACAGCCCTTGGGGGGAGGCCCAAGATTGGCTACACCAGGGCCCCCCCAGAAGATAATCAGCCCACACCCCCCAGCTGTATATGTACCTCCCCACTGCAGAAACAGACCTTCCCCCATCTTTCAAAAACAGTGGGAAAGCCTGTCTTTGGCAGCCCTATGGCAGGCCAGAGGTGACCCCAGTGATGGGCAGCCAGAGAGAACCCCAGTGATGGGGCAGCCAGGGGAGGACCCCAGTGATGGGCGCTGTTGAATCCCCGACACATACACCACACCACACACGACAACACACCAACCCCCATGCCTGCATGTCTGCACACCCCCCGAAGAAAACCCACCAAAAGAACCCGAAAAGAAGTAGACCCCCCCGAGAATTTGAAACAGAATCAGAACTTCAACTTCCACAATGACGTGGAAAAAAGAATTTCTTCATGGTTTCGGGACGGGTGTGCCGGAAAAAGTGCAAAAAATCCCAGAAATCACCCAAGGCGAATTTTCTATGGAAAATGAATTACCTCGCCTTACCAGATTTACTGAACAGTTTGAGGGGGGAGTTGCAAAAAGAAGGAAGACAATTTTTTCAGGGGAACAATTACGAATTTTGAAGTCCCAGAAGATTTTTTCTTGCAAAATTTCCCCAATTCAAGGGGAAACACGCCAAAACTTTTGGAAGCACCACAAATTTTGCAAGAAGTGCATTTGCAAAGTGGAGGGGAGGTTGCGATTTTATCAGCACACACACATATTTCAGCAACCTCAACCAAGGATCCTTGGGGGTGGTGGTGATTTCCCCCCCATGGATTGACGGTGTTCAAAATTTTGGCTGCCCCATTGCAAGTTTGGAAGGGCAAACTTTTCCCGCTCTCATGGAAAATCACAATCCTGTGGGTTGGAGCGGTGTGGAGTCCCCCCAAAGATGAATTTTCCCCGCTTCCCCCCAAGAAACGGGCGGGGGGGATGATATTCTGAATTTTTGGAAAGCAGGACACTCATGCATGAGAGCCCCCGGCTGAAAATTCACAAGTCCCCCCCGAGCCAATGGAGGAGGAGGGGGGGGATGTGCATCCTTGGACGGATATTGGAAAAATGGAAGAAAGACTTAATTTTCTTGAGGGAAGACAAGAAACTACCTCAGGAATTTGAATAATCATGTGGAGTTGGTCAGAACGAAAGAAAACTTTATGAAAAGTTTTTTGACAAATTTACTGGGAGATTTCAAAGTTTTGAGAACAAATGGAGGTGGTTTTGGGACATATAGCAGCAATGGAGTGGACATTGATGAAAAAATGCGGGTGGAATCACCAGAAAAGAAAATGGACTTTGCCCCCGCATCAAAACTTGGAAAGCTCACTTGAGCACCAAGGTCAGATTTTGGCACAAATTCACCAAAATTTTCTCGTGATGAAAATGAGAAACGGCAAGAACTTTTTGGAGTGAAACGACAAGTTTTGAGTTTGGGAAACGCAAGTCAAAAGGCCTTTGGTTCCATTTTGTCAGGGTTGAGATTTTCACAAAAGCGTTTCCGCTCACATTTTTAAACTTGAGCAAAAAATTGCGCGGTTGGAAAATCAGGGTGTGAATGAACGGGTTTTCGCCCAAGGTTTTGGAGTGGGGGGCCCATGTGGACAAGCCTCCCCCTCCCAAGCCATGAATTGGATGGTCCATGGGGCAAATCCAAACACACCACCAATGGGGAGGGAGACCCCAACGGCACCGCCGCTCTCGCGGTGTCCGGGGGCATTTTCCCCCACCGCTGTGGTGGCGGTGCGGGAGGCCCCAACAGGATCGGAAAGGTCAACAACGACGGCAACCCCAAGCACCAGCTATGGGTTGGGTTTTGGCTTTTTGGGTAGGAGGGAACTTCGACCACCCAAGCAGGCGGAGACCGATACCCTCTCAATCCCCTCTCGAGAGGTGAGTGGGTTGGTTTTCGAAATTTTCAAAACATCCCCCCGTCGCTCCCTACTGGGCAACCTAGGCCCAGAGGTAGGGGAGTGGCTTTTCGGCAACAGTGTTGGGGTGGCGGTCTTGCCCAAAGGGGAGGAGCACCATAAGGTGGTCTCTACCCCTGTTGGCAAAAGCCACACCCTACACGTTCCGTGACCCAACCCCCATCAGTTTTCTCCCCCTCGCTCAGAATTTGGTTTCCCACGGTCCCGTGCAAGTGGGTCCCCGTGCACAAGCACCTTTCGCAAGTGAGGTACCCCCTTCATACACCCCCCCACCATCAACGTGTTGGGCTTTCCCGTCGAATCAACCCAAAAAGGTCGACCGTTGTTGCTCCGGTACAATTTTACCCATTGGGGTGGGGGCGGGATGGGGGCGGAGGAGGTAACCATTTTGGAGGCAAAATCCATTTTTGTTGGATCCCCCTTGAGTGCCATGGTTGCAAAAGAGGCAAAACTCAACATTTTTTCTGGCCACGCGAAGATTGGCCTGATTTTGGATTTCGTTGGAAAGAATATGTGCAAAGACTTTCTAGAGGTCCAACCGACGACCAAGACCTCTTTTCACTTTTGATTTCCTCCATAAATGAAACCGATGGAGACCGTTTGAGGCTCCTAAGGGGGACGGGAATGATCACAAATTTTCAACAAGCTTGGGATTTGTTGGAAAAAAAAATTCCAGGGGCAGGAAATTGTGCAAGGCAAAAATTTGAAGAAATTCGCCTCAAGTACAAAAACGACCTGACTAGGGAGGATTGGAAACGTTTTTGAGACAGATTTTCTCATGTTGAGAAATTTTGCAAAAGATGTGACCGACGCCGACGCGTATCGTTCTAAGACGGGAAATTCCCAATTTTACAACGAGAAAATTGTCAGGGAACAAGAACGGGGAAGTGATTTTTTTAACGTGTGGAGGTAAGAAATTTGCCCTTGGGGATCCCCACCAAGTGCAAGGAATTTTGGTGAGTGCGTTGGAGGAGCCACGTTAAATTTTGTCTCCGTGGTGTTTTTGGGGACGCATTTTGAGGTGACGGTTGGGTCGGCAAGGGAGAAAAAATTGCTTCTTTCACTCAATGGACGAAATTTGTCAAACCGGCAAAAATTGCAAGTTTCCCCAAAGAATTTCAAACTACCCCCACGAAATCATGGGAATGATGCACAAATGGCTCACGCAAAAGGAGCAACGTTGAATTTAAGCGGCGTGGTGCCCACCCGGAAACGGAATCAGACCCCCCAATGGATGAGGGTGACAGAAATTTCACGGAACGAAAATGAGAAATTTGATCAAAATTCTCAAACGAAAAGGACGGGGGGGACACATGAAAATTTCAAATCCCCCGTTTCCATTCAAAAAGTGGAGAAGCACCACTCCCTACCCCACCCCCACAACAAAAGCAATGAGGGTGTAATCAGAGCACCGTGTGAACGTTGTGGTAAGATGGGGCACATTTGCCGCTAAGTGTTGGGCAAAATTGCCGGATGCAAATCAAGGCCCCCCGCACGAAATTTTAGGCCCCAAGCCCAAGGGGGGGGAGGACGCGCCAAGGGGGTGGAAAAGGCAATTTTGGAGGAAAAGGTTGGCAAACTTTCAAGGGCCAAGGAAAGGGTGGTGGCAAAGGAGAAAACAAAAGGGGCCAAGGGTGGGTCCCCCTCGTGTTAGGGGGCCGGGAGTGCCTAAGGGGTGGCACTCTGGCCAAGTGCCCCCACGCAAAATTTGTCGCAGAAAAAATTTTGTGCTACCTTCAAACATTTCCATGGAAAAAGTCAAACAATTTTTGTCATCCAAGCAGCCAAAGGTTTTGGATTATTTTCGGGAACAAAATCTGTGGCCAAAACGCTTGAAAAATGTGGGTTGAGGTTTTGACACTAGATGTGAACCCCCGTGCAAAGCCCCACATTTTGGCTGACATTTTGACATGGCCTTTGTAAAAATATCTCAAAAAAGGGGACGTGGACTTGATTTTCGCCCATCCGTTCTTGTACGGAATATAGCCAAAGTCTCACCACACGTGAAAGGAATTGGAGTATGCCGATTCTCTTGCAAAAAGGACACTTTCCATCATCAATTTTCTACAACCCCCAATGGTACATTGAAAATCCCCGAAACGGCCTTTTGAACGACCGTGAATTTATGGAAGGGCTGAATTTTTTGGATGTTGATTATTGCCAATTTAGCCCTTGGGGCTACAAAAAGCCCACCCGTATTTGGGGAACGGTGGAGGGTTGCAAAACGTCTGTCTTGTCCGGGTTTTGGTGTGAGTTCACCATCCCCGGTACCAAAAGACACATTCACTGTTTGGGTGGAAACAATTATGGAGTGACTCTAAACCAAAATATCGAGTCCCTGAAAATTTGGTCAAACTTTTGGTGCAAGGGAAACGTTTGGAGGAGAGGCATATTCCAAAGGGGGAGGGTTCGTGTTAACCCCCCAGGGTACCCCCTCACTAACGACCAATGACCGACCAGATTTGTACATGCACGAAAAAAATTGTTTTGGAACCTAAGCAATTAAAACGGTGAAAGTTTCAGAATTGGGTCAATATTACCCAAAAAAATCAGGTCGAACACATTGGTGATGGCGGTTCATGTTACGGCACCCGATGGTTCACACAAAAATTTTGAAGGCTTTGGCTGACACGGTGCCCAAACAAATTTGGTGAGGTTGGGACTTTTGAAAAATCGATGGTCCTCGCAAAAGAGCCTTTGAGGTTGGTCACCGTGAAAGGCGATTCCCTATCGGGTGGGAGCATGAGTTGGAGCTAAATTGAAATTTTTGGCACAAAAAAGGGGACTACAGAAAATACCCCCTGGAAATTTGTGGAATTTTCAGAAATTCACGTTGACCTGATTTTGGGGTTTCCATGGCTGTTGGAAAAATAAATTGGGAGTGTTTGCCCCACGAAAATGGACTTTTTGCCGACAACGACGGAGTGCGGTACATACGGAGTTGGTGTGTACCAGCACGTCCCAGCTCTGTAGGATTTCTGCAGAGTGGGTTCTGTGACGGTCGCACACATGTGGAAACCACGGCTGGTAAGATCGTGGCAGACCCTTCTGGGCCTGCCCCTGGACACGTCAGCACTTTTATCTCCTCCCACCACAGGTGGTATTCTTACTATCAAGATTCGCGAAGATTCACCATTGGTTTGTCTAGGGAAAAACCCTCGAAACAGCTGAACTTGACTTCAGAGGAAACTTCTGAAGTCTTTGTCTTGTGCTTTGCCTCTTGGGGAATGGGAACAAAAGGAGAAAACCACTTTTTGTTACTCCAAAGACTTTTACCTACCATAAGTAGGGTTGCGCACCAAGGCGAAAGCGAAGGCTTTTTCAGAAAGTCCCAAAAAGGGGAAAAGGGAAGGTTGACGTACACTTGGTAGCAGATTAGGTCAAAGATCCTACAGAAAGAAAGGCTACCAGGTAATACACTTGGTAGCAGAATTAGGTTTACGGTCCTACACAGAGAACTCTGTGGTTGACTGGTGGTGAGGATCGTACTGAGCCGTGAAACACGGTGAATGTACTGTTCCTGGCCCTAGCCAACCTTTAAGCAAGGATACAGGTCTCAGAGGGCTCTGTTCGGTAATCGTCGATAAACCTTTCTGGTCCCTGTTTCTCTGCTTATTTTCAGTGAGTTTTTGGGGTTTTGCCTTTTTACCCATCTCAAAAGATGCAGAGCACAACCCCCAACCAAAAATTTGACTATGATTTGTTTACGAGTTTCATTGAGCAATCTTGAAGAAGATGGCTGGGATTGGAACGGTTCGATGGAAACAAGTTCCAATTCCCGACCCCCCCAAGCAACAAGAAGACACATTGCATCAATTGTCATTGTCACAAGGCGAAACGCCTTTATTTTTTGCAAAGGGTAATGAACCCTCTTCATCATCATTGTCATTGATTGTGCGGGATGTGGGTGGCAAAATGCCTACCTCCATCCCGGTTCTGCCATCATTGATGCGGCGAGGATGAGCCCTTGCCCAAGCCCATTTGGATCACAAGGATAATGGGGATGAACCCCGTTTACCTTTACACCTGGTTACCCATGAAGAAAGTGAGGGGTATTTGCCTTTGCTCTGTTCACACCCAAAAGATCCCCAGTGGAAGCACCGGTGGGCCTTTTGGAGTGCAACTCGGTGGAAACACCGTGTTTTTTCCAACCCCCCCTCAATTCCACCCCCACACCATTTCGCGCATTGCCGGGATTACCCGCAGAAACTGCGTTTTTCCCTGCATTGCCATGGAATCCAGATATGCGTCTGGTGGTGCCGGAAATCTCAGGTGCCGTTTCCATTGTGGAGGACTGTGATGATGATTTGAGGGATAACCTCACCCCCGGTGATGGTTTACCGAATTCTCGGTCAATTCCAGCGGATCACCCGCCGAGCAAGCAAATTTTGCATGTCCACCAATGTGCTTGCGGAAATGCGCAACCATGCTCAACAAGTTTGCAGTTTGATGAGGACAATCAAAGGGTTTGTCAACACCAAACTGGAATATTGCTGGAATTATTTGCAGGAAATCGGCAAATATTGCCAACACAATTTTGAAAATGCGGGAAAGACCTTCAGCATTTTCGAGAAAGTGTTGACAGTATTTTGCGCATCCAACTTCCACAAAATTTCCAACAAATGAGTGAAACACTGCATGAAGCGGAAACGCGGAATGATTCCAAGTTTCTGCATGTGCAAGATGTATGAGCCATCTTTTTGCCAAATGGAATCTTGTTCAAAATGCTACTGCAATTGCAACAACAGTTGCACGCGCAAAATGCCACCCCCAAAATGCCGGAAATCGGTAACTTTGTTGCGGTTGAGCATTTTGCCGCACTCACCACTTCTTTCAAGAAGCCCACAACGATTTTGCATCTTTGCTCGGAAATCGAGCATTTGAAGCAATTTCAGGCGAAAGTGCAAGAAAATTTGTTCCCGTACGCAAATCCAGCTTTTGGAGGAAATCCTACACTTGGAGCAGAAATCCTGCCATTGTGCCGCAAATCAGGATGGATTAACCTCCTTGAACGCGAAAATGGCGGATTGCGCACAACGGTTGGATTTCACGCAACAACAAATGCAAACGGACATTGGCGGTATTAATGCCACCGTTGTCGGTTTGCAGGAGCATGTTTCCGCACTTTCCAAGAATTCCCGACATTAGTGGTATTCAAGCCGCTATTGGGGAATTGCAAAACCCGTTGTACCTTTTTGTCCACCACATTAGCGGAAATTCGCTCACTTCCCAATGTTTCGCGTGCTCGGATATCCGAGTCACCGTAATTTCGCTCATTTTTATAACAAAGTGCTTGGTGACAAACAAGGAAACCTTGAAGCATTTTGCACAAGTTTGCTCAACTTGAGGAATCTGTGAATCGGAATGCCCGATCCATGCAAGATGAGGTTTCACGGTTGGATGGACGAATTTCTGCGCTGTTGGGAAAGCCAACCCGGAAAATTCGCGCACCACCGCGGAAACCCCACCAAGTCACCCCACCAATTGCAAATTGTCTCAAATGCTGTAAAAGCGCTTGCGGGTCAACTCCGGAATGTGGAGGAGTCCAAGGAAACTTTCCAAGACCTACACTTGTTTCTGAAAAGTTGCCACACTTGGAAGATTTTTCCCGTTACCGCAAACGCTTAGGCATTTGGAGACTGAGGTTGACCGTATTTGCGGCCAACTCCAGTTGGTGGAACATTTGGAAGAAACGGTGCATGACTTGTCGCGAGTTTGGATTAAAATGTCTCCCGGTGCCGTTATGCCACCACCCACCGCGTAAGCGCTTGCGGTTGGTATTCCAATGTCCCGGAATCGCGTTCTCAAATTACCGTTTCTGGAGTAGGAATCCCTACATCCACCGCGAATTTGAAAACGCGAATTGTACCACCTTTGCTTTTGCCCACACAAACCACTTTTCACAGCACATTTCCGATGAGGAAATTGATCCACCGCTCGAAAATTCGAGTCTCCACCAAGAAATTCAACATTCCAACCTTGTACGAGGAATGAGCCAACACCCCACACCTGGTATTGGTCATGTGTCGCATTCGCGATTTGCCACAACCACCAACGGGTTCTGGAATACCAGATCACCCATCGGGTTTTCGGCAGGAAACCCG
>CAAHFI010312488.1:0-10476 GCA_900893395.1 Euglena gracilis
CGACAGCAAAAAAAAAAAACCGGTCAAAATTGGCAGCCCCCCCCTTCCCTCGGCACGGTGGGCCGAAGAGGGGTTCGGCCAACCATCAAAAAATCGAGGAGAATTGGCAGGCGCCCCTCCCCCCCTCGGGCCGCATTGGACCAGGCCCCTCCAAACCTCTAAGCTGAAATTGAAAAATACAACCTTGATGTGAAGGGCAGAAATGGAGACTTTGGAGCTAGTGGCCCCCCTTGGGCCCTAGCGGCCCCGTGGGCCCCCTCGGCGCCCTGGTGCTGCACCGTGCGGTGTTGAGCACGTGCGGCGAGTGGGCGCCGGGGGGCGCTCTGTGGCCGCGGGCGTTGGGCGAGGCCAGCCCTGGGTGGGGATGTGGGCGCCCGCAGGGGCCCTTGGGAATGGGATCTCCCGCCCGTGCACTCGTGTGGCCTCCTCGCCCCGCCCGGGCGTCCTGTTTCCTGGAGAGGGGCCACCAGGCCCCGGGCTTCTGGCCATAGCCCCCGCGCCCGTAGCCAAGGGACGGTCACGGGGGGTTGAAATCTGAAATTGAAATTGAACCTGCGAAGACACAAATGAAATCAGAACCAGGGCCAGGGACGTCGGGGTGCTCCGCCACCACCACAGTCCCCGCACCCAACTTCCCCCCGCTTCCACCTCAAACCCTCCCATATTGCCTTCAACCCCGCCCCCCTCTCCTCCCGGGGCAGAGAAGTCCCACCACCTCCAACGGGATCCCCTTGGCTGCACAATAATCCACCACATTCTTGTTGTAGGAGGGAAAGAAATCGGACCATGGCAGCCATTGGAGATCCGTCGGATCCCAATTTTTCCACCTCACCTGAAATTCCGGGACCCCCGTCTCCAGGTGGTTACGGCTGCCCACGATCTCCTCCACCACCCAGTCGTCCGGACCCACCTTCAGGGGGGCCGCCTTGTCGTTTAAATAAAAGAGTTGGAGGGGGTCGGTGGAGAACTCGTCCTCCGCGTGGAGCTTGAGTTGTGTCCGGTGTGCCTCGGGCCCCCAGGGCCAGCCACCACATGTAAGTGGCGACCCCTGCGGGCCTCCACAGTCCCCCTTTTCTTAATGAATTGCGCCATCTGGGCGCCCGCCAAGGGGGTGCGCATGCTTGCGAAACGCCCGTCATCCCCTTGGGGGTTGCGCGTTGGCCCCCTCAACCTGCCCCCTCCTTTACCTACCCTTGGCTTGGTCAATGTGGGCTCTGGGGCCCCCTTGGGGGCAAGTGGGGCCTCAAAAGGCCCTTGGGGCCTTGGAGCCCCCTCGCGGCCCTCCGTGGGCCTTTTGGGTTCCCATGAGACCCCTCCTTGAGAAGGGCACCCTCGGACCGTGCACAACCTTATTTCTTAGGAAAGGCTTTGCAGCTGGACTTGCCAGAATATGATAATAGGCACTTTCCTTTTTTCTGCCCAGTTACACTTTTCAAAAACTGTGGTGGATATGTTTCAGCGAAAATGTATTCACTTGAAAGTGCTGAATCTTCTCCCCATTCGGTGACCATTCACCGTCTGTTGTACTTTCTTATGGTTTTGAGAATGGAAACCAGACTCAATGCCTGGTCTCTGAATGCCAAATCTGTTTTTCGAATCATGTTTTTTCGTAATCCAGATGTTTTTTCCTGCTTGGTTTAGTTCCATTTGTTTTCTCGGGTCTGGGCTGGTGGACAAATTTCGTGGATTTACCCAAAGGAGGCTCATTTGCTTCTTAGTTAAAGTGACGTGTTGTTGGGGCATTTTTGTTCACCTTTTTTGGAATTTTCTAAACTCTCTGGCGCAGCGGGATGGCTGTTATTCCCTGATGATGTTTTCCTGTGAGCTGGATGGGGGATGTTGATATTTCGCAGCCCCAGCAAACCCTAGGGCTCGGGACCTCGGTAAAAGATGGTTTTCCTCGGGGAATCTGCATCACTATCTCTCTCCCCTTACACTCCCTTTGGAAGAACAATTTGGGCTCCTTCACCTGCCGCCTGTCACTCAGGATCTTAGAAGGCCCAGTTGAAATCTCGCCGGAAGTTCGTCAAAGCAGCATGAACTTCTTTCATGGAAGTATGAATGTCTTTCAGTTCCAGGTTTTGTGGCAGGCTTGAGGAGTTCTTCGGAACAATTAAAAAACCGCACGTCGGGCTCCTCACCTTCTACCTGTGTGACCACGTCTTGTTCGCCAGCGGTTTGTAATGTTAACGGTGAATTGAATTGTGTTGCATTGGATAAGGCGTCACTGCTTAGTGCCTAACTTCGCCGGAGTTGGCTGATTCCTGATCTTGGCACACAACACAGAAGAAGGCAGAACCTTTAAACACCGGGACTGGAAGGCACCAATGCCATACGTAATCAATATCAAGAACACGCAGGCATCCCATAAATACCTTTGCCCTGAGAGGTTTGATGAGTTGCGTGTCGTCATCACTGACAAGGAAAGAAGTTGCTCCTCCTTTTGTCCTGGCCCACTGCGGTGAACGCTGTCGTCAATTTTTTTTCCCGTCTTACAGGCCACTAAAATGCTGGTCAATATCACAGGAATACCTAACCATCCGAAGATCATCCACCCGTTTTGGGTACCCCGCCCCTGAGCTGTTCGTGGTTCTGAACGGTACTGCCGATGTGAGCTGGTTGGCACGGTTCGACGCCTTTTGCTGCTTTAAGCCCCGCCACGTATTTGGGAGACCGTGCACAATAAAACCAGAAAAAAAAACAAAAAAACGTTTGTCTGGTTATACACCATTTGATTTAGAAAGCCCATGGCAAAACAACCATTTTGTGTTCTAAAAAAGGTGAAAGCCGAAGAAAGAGACTGCCATTTGAAATATCAGCCCATTGCTCCGAATGTTTCAATGTTTCTCGGCTTGGCTAACATGCGGCCGACCGCCTGCCAACAAACTAACGGCTGATGAACAGTTTCCGCAGAAACATACATGCACAGTGGAGGAACAAGGCCTCGTGTCAAGTAAAAGCATCAAATTAGATTATCACTTGTTCCAGGCTCAGTCCAACGGCAAGGCCTATATGAGCTTCATAAACAGCCAGACTACCGCGAAATTACGAACAACAAACGGTAACGGATGTTCTGACCGAATACATCGAAAATTCCGCTAAAAGTTCTTATAAATCCAAATACCCGAGCAGCCCTTCATGAAGGTGAATGGAAGTTGTGAGAACAGAAAGGAGCATTTGGCAGTTATCTGCTGCATCAAAACACCGCAGGCGGCAGGATTCGAACCTGCGCGTGAAGATCACAGTTGATTTCGAGTCAACCCCCGTAACCACTTGGGTACGCCTGCAGGTGGTCAACATATAATATTGGTTTAACAGAGATGTCACCTTCTGGAAAGAGCACAAAATTTTAAAGAACGTGATAAAAGGCATATATTCAAATTTATTTTTGTTTATCGTGAACAATGGCGGAAATGAGTCAGGCACCTTCTCCGATGCATCCTTAAAGAGATGACAATTGATATTCCATAAATAGTAAATTTTTCTATGGTCACCTGTTCGCTAACAAAGCGCGAGATAAAAAAAGAGAAATGCCCTCTTTCCCACTGTGGACTTCACAATGTTGGTCTCGATTTCAGGAAAGCAAATAAGGTTGCTAAGATACCACAGACGCCGCTAATCGCAGACGCGCCCTGTGCGGTAGAAGATGACGACCGCTAAGCATATGCGTGGGCCGTCCCCCTCCTCCCCCGGACGCGGGCCGTGGAGCAGCTTGGTAAGGGTCGGTCGTGCTTCGGGTTGGAAACGTGGTCTGAGCCGCCGCGGACACCGAGAGTCTCGCGGCCTGGCGGGAACGTGGCTTGTTGGCGGACCATTGCTTGATCCCCTCCTCCGCTTCCCGGATCTCTCTGAACAGCGCCGTCACCACCTGGTGAACTTCCAACAGGGCGTTCTCCCAGTTACATCCTGCACTTCCCCTACAACTCTGTGGCGATCTTCCCAGACAGCTTGTTAAAGAACTACGCTTGCAACGCCTGGATCTCCGGCTTGGAATTGAGCTCCGTCTGCAGTAAGCGCTCCTCCATCTTCCGCACTACTAGGACGAGCTCTTCCTGTGTTGCCATGGCTCTCCTGAGGCGGGAAACCTCCTCCGCGGTCTCCGTGACCACCACCCGTGCCGCTCCTTCTGCGGGGCCGGCACGTACCATCGTCGTGAGACTGTGCACGTCGGCGTACCTGCAACGATGCTCAGTCTGCACGTCTGCACGGTGTTGAGTGGCAGCTTGGTCTTCCCTCTTGCTGGCGGCCGCCTTGGCTTGCACCACACGGCCCTCCAGCTGTTGCTGCTGGGCTTGGATGGTCTACATGAACTGAGCGATGACCTTGCCCTTGCCCTCAGACATTTCTTGATCGGCCACTGTGGCAGCCTCGTTCATGGATTTGACCTCCTTTTCCATCTCCTCCTGTGCCACGGGAGGCCAGTCATCCCTCATCTCCCGGGTTCGGCTGCCCAGAAGGTCGAGCTGACCCACCACTTTCTTGAGGTTTGCTTCCATGTGGCGGACTTGCACACCTACACCGGGGATGCGACTCGTCAACCACACCACCACCTCCTCTCACACTGACACCTCGCCTTGCGTCTCAGCTGGGTGCACTTCGGGCATGGTATGGCCTTGCTCGACGTCCAACTTGAGGCCATCATCTCCGGCGCCCGTGCCCTCGTCTTGCATCTCTGGGACCACGTCCTCCGCACATCCCTCGCTTGCGGCCTCTGCCTCGTCGTACATCTAGACGCCCTGCTCGTACGTCTTCTCGGCCTCGTCATACTCTGCACCCGCCGCATCCTCGTCCATCTTCTCAACGTCCACTCTTCTGGAATGTTGCGCGGACGGTGGGAGGTTGAATCCTCGGAGAAGGGTGTGTTCTCCCCTCGATCCCACTTGCGGCTCCCTCTGCGGGTTGTGGTGGAGGAGAACAGCTCCCCCACGGCTGCCAACAACAGGAAGCGGAATCCAAACGGCGTGATTTCCCATAGGGACTACGGTCGGAACTCGGGCAGCTGGAGCGGCACCAACGCGAACGACGTCGCCAACGCCAATGCGGACCCTGGGGACGGCGCAGGCGAAAGGAACACGGCTGCTGGGGTCGAGAGCAGAGACTGGGACTGCCAAAATGGTGGGCATCGGGTAATGTAGACTGTAGTGTGTAGTGTGACGCGGCCTTCAAGGCATTGGCATGCCCATTGTTGCACAAACTGGTGCCCCCTGCATGACTGCACAGTAAACCACACATTCCAACAAGGCAGCCATACTCCGTCGTGGGAGGCCCTGCAGGAGTCAGGTTGGAGCAGAAAGGGTGAGGAGGCCCCAGATTCGACAGTGTGATGTCCACTGCAACAGCAAGGTCTAAATAGAAGAGCACCCCCCTTTGGCGAAGCGACGCGACGGTCCACTACAAGAGCACCCGCTCTACAATGAGGGGGATCCCCCCGCCTCGTCTGCTGGGAAGTCTGGTCCTCACCCTTTCTGATCCAACCTGCCTTCTGCAGGGTCTCCCATTTTGGAGTAGGGGCTCCTCATTGGAACATCCAAACTTCCCCTTCACTTTTGCCCCCTCTTCAAAAACCTTGTGCCACAAAGTCCTGCTGCATCACGAACTCGGGCACCAGCAAACACATGACACTACAATTGACAGTCGATCTGCACAATTGGTGTCTTCAAATCTTCAGGGTTCACCCTTGCGATTGCCGACCCAGAGTCACCTTTTGACCCCTTTGCAGCGGCCCGACAATGCTCAGAATTTGCCAGCCAGCAACAGACCTTGGTCACATCTGGATCACAATTGCCTAATTGACAGCGCATCTCGATCGCATCTTGATCACACCTTGTAAAACCCCTGCCCACAAGGATCTCAATTGACACAATCCGAATGTCATCCTTTTTCGGCCGGCACTGGCTTGAAAGCCCAGGCCACGTACCAGCAACATGGCAACCATTGTGTGATACTGTCTTGTTGAGTCTGGGGCTCTAACCTGACTCCTGCAGGGCCTCTCACGACGGAGTAGGGCCGCCTTGTTGGAATCCCACCAACCTCGTCTTTTAGGAAGTCTGGACCTCACTCTTTCTGATCCAACCGGACTTCTGCAGCGTTTCCACTTTGGAATAGGGGCTCCTTATTGGAACATCCAAACTTCCCCTCTACTTTTGCCAACCCAGCCAGCCACGGCAGCAAATCAATTCAGGATCACACAAACTAATGGAGTATCATGGCGATTTCTGTTTCCTGACGATACCAAACACAGATCCACAGTGGAGTTGGATTTTTCAAGGCTGGTAGTGCCTAATTTGGCTGTAATTTAGGCCACAGCAATCTGCAGCTTGCGGGGGGACGTGGGAGCAGCTTCCCCCTGAACAACACGCCAAGCCCAGTCTGAGTCCGTCCTTTCAACCTCCCCTCCACCACATACACCGGCAGCCAAGCTCCAACGGCAGCCGGGGTTGGAGGACTTGTTCAGCCGCTGAGCTCTGGGAAGCCAGCCTCTTAGAGCAAACTTAAAATCACAAGGACTGGCTTGCCTTGCCTCTGCTTCCATTGGTTTTCCAGGGCGATGCGTCTGTGATGGACACGCGCTTCGCCAGTGGGGGGCACTCCACTGTTTGGATCCTGCTCCTACTATTAGAGCGCCATACTATTAGGGGGGGGAGGGTTTAAACGAGAAGACTGAAGCCATCTTGCTGCTTACAAAAAGCGGCATACGCACGAAATGCCTATGCTCGTTCTTCCCCCCCGGTTCGGAGCATCGAGATTTTCCCCACTTTCGTCAGCAGTGTGTCCAGATATGCCCGTTTTTGGGATCCCTGGGAGTTTCTAGAGCAATTGAACAGATGTTCTGAACCCCTATCTTAAATTTCTTGGAAACATATTAATTATTTGTTGGAGGTTGTTGGCCCTCCACGGTGGGGTTGATCTAGCCAGCGAAAAATCAGTATTATGGAGACAGAGCTTTCATTTTGTTGCAAAGGAAAGGGTGGCAGGACCCCAGCTAGGAGGAGGTTGCGAATCTCCCACAAAGCCCACTTATAAGCTCCTGGCATTTATTGCAACCTAAAATGACTGAAAGAAAGAAAAACACCCGCAAAAGCGCCCATCGATTGAAAAAATTGCAATAAACAAGCACTTTGAACCTTTGGCTGTTTTTTTTGGCCCAAATCACATGGTTTTGCAACCAGATATCACCAAATCTGTACCAATGGTCACCGAATCTGTGCAAGTGTGGCCAAAAAAGGGGCAAAAAGTGGCTAAACGCAGTGACAAATGGCCTGAAATGGCCACAAATGTGCAAAAATAGCCAAAAACAAATGAAGCAAAAATGCAATCAAACCGCCAAAAACAGCCAAATGCAGCCCAAAGTGGCCAAAAGTGGCCAGAAGTGGTCCAAAATGGACAAAAAAATGGCCAAAAAAGGCCAACAGTTGCTGATTACAAGGAAACCAGACAAAAAAATGATGGAAATCAACTATTGATGGGGTACTGGTGGAAATTTGTGAAAATTGAACATTTGGAGACAATTCTTCTCACGCGGTGCACGCGGTGCGGAAGCACCCTCATGGCCCCCCAAACCAAATGCCACCCAGCTCCTCATCAACGAACAATCACTGAACGGCCTTGAGTGACTCCTCCGCTGGAGATGTCCACAAGGGTTATTTTTGTGGCAGCAAGGCAAGGGAGGAGGACAGGGCCTCGCTTGGCATCCCCGTTTAACGCTTGATGTCCCCGACAGATCCCCCTGCAAGTCCACTGCAGGCGAGGGTTCAAATGAAATGTAGCTGGTCCAGCAGGAAATTTGTCGGCACAGCGAACATCCCCGGGAAAAAGATGGGCAAAGATCACGAAAATGTGGCAGCTTTTGGGTTTGGGGCGCTTTCAAAATATAGGCTGGCCGCTGCTGTACCTTTCAGAAACACCGTCCTCGGCCTATACACCTTCCTTTTATCGAACTCTGGGGCGATACCCCTCAAAAAACCCTCAAAAACAACATTTTTTTTTTGGCATTTTGATTGCCTTTCCCGAAAAAAATTTTTACTTTATTTAGGCTAAAGGTGTGCTCAACTGGACCCAACTTACAGAGCTGCTGGCTGGGGAAAAAGGTGCTGCGGAGCTTGACGGAATCCAAATTTTCCCATGGCCCCCAAGGCCCCCAGATCGGGCCCCCCGGGGGTCTTCCGGGTTGACGAAGAAGCTGGAGTGATTCCTTCGGCTCAAGCAACGCACTGCGGGATGGGGCTATGGAGGGGGTCAAAAAAAGGTTGATGGATGGTGTGGAATAAATGATGCAGCAGCATCGATGCCTGCCGTTCCCTGCCCAGGAGGTCGCCTGTTGGGGACCAGGAAATGGCTTTACCCCAAGTGTTTGGAAGGGGGGGGGGGGCGTTCTTCCAAATTCATCTTCAGAGTGCCGGAAAACTTCTTTCTCCGCTCACCATTGCACGCAGGCAAAAAAACAACAACCGATCAATGAATCACTCGGCAGCCCCAATCACTTCGGCAGCCCCAATCACTTCGAGCCCCAGGCAACGGCAGCGGTGTGCTGGGCCTCAGGGCTGACGGCGTTCCGGGGGGCCGGGGCCACGCTGGCCGGCAGGCATCTCTGTGGCAGGGGCCTCAGCCTCCCGGACGCCGGGCGGCCGTGAGTCGCTGCCCGCCATAAAGCGACGGCAGCCGCCCAGGGGTTGGGGTCGGTGGTTTTCCTCAACGGGCGACCGGCCGGCAACGCGGCGGGGCACGGGGTAGGGCCACCTCCGCTGGGGTTGCATTCCATACGCACCGCAAAAGTGTCGCCAGCGGTGGACCACAAGGGGGGGGGGTCCCGCCAGGCGCTTTCCAAATTTCCTGCGGAGTGTGCAATGTGGGTTCCCCACCAAAACATTGGCTGAGCTTGCTCTTCAAAATTTTCTTTCGGAAATAATTGATGAGGAAGCCAGGGTTTAGATCAGAATTCCCCCTCCCCTGGCAATGGGGCGGATTTCCCATAAAAGAGTCTCTGATCTAAGCACATGGGGTTCCAACCACCTCTTCCAACCACCTGAAAGGACAGGGTTTGGTGCAAAAGTGGGTGATGCCCTCGCCCTCTTCAACCTCTCACTGAATGCCAATACAAACCGATTTCCCAAGTGCAACCTTCCTCAGGGGATGGCCATGCAGCCTGCCAGATTCCTTCAAAAAACCTCCACTTCGGCCATTTCTTTCGAATTTGTTCCCCCAAGAGGTCGGCTGGAAGTGGCCAAACCGATCCACTACACAGAAGGAGAAAGGCCGTTTGACCCCAAAGCACATTTGGGTGCAGTTGGTGTGGCTGATGTGCTTGCAAAAATGGGAACAAGGGCATCAGCCCCCTCAGGGGTGTCCAGGTCAAAGACTGAAACGTCACCTGCTCACTGACCTGGGTCCCCCAACTGGAACAAGGTCCAACCCGGGGGTCGGACCCGGTCCTAAAAAATACTCAAACAGCTGTGAACTATGTCAACTGTCGATTTCTCACCCAAAATTTGACCTGGCCAGCCCTTTTCCAACCCATTCTTCTCTATATTTGGCCCATTTCCGCACCCAAAAGCTAAATCCGTTGCCGTCCAGCCGCCCAAAAAGAGGCTGGAATAAACTTGTCGATGGGGGGGGTCCAGGGCTGGAAAAAGGCTGCTGGCTGGCTAGAAGCCCCCCCCATCTGCCCCTGGATGGGATCCACTTCGACCACAGCGACGCCCTGTCTCCAACGCTTCATATCATAATTGGACCCCAAGACGGCCATCAAAAGAGCAGCAATATTTGTTCAGGATGGAATAAGAATCTTACCGAAGGGCATGATGCTCAATCTGGCCCACGAAGAATTCGGAAGAATTCTTGCAGGACTGGTTGTGAGGAAACGGCCCTTCAAAAGTCGCAGGGTGAGAGCAGAGAGGACTGCCAGAGCACAGGAGCCCTAGCACCCTCCGCCCCACTGCAGACCGCACCCCGGGACGCATGCTGCCCTGGGGTCACAAAGAGGCATTATTGTAAAGGCGCGCCTTAACAAACCTCAAGAAATCTTTTTTTTAAAAGTGAAAAAGTCCTTAAAATGCCTTTGAAACTAAATTCAACTAAATTCGTCCTGGAATGCAAAAAAAATCGGCCTGGAAAATTCTTCGAACTTTGAGCAAAAAGAAGTCTCAAAATCTCGGTAAAAACAAGCCAACTCTGGGGGCGGGGGATTTCTGGCATCGCTGGAACATTGTCTATCCACCCAGAACTCAAAAAAAAATAGGTTTTTGAACTTCTGATTCTCAACCTGGACCGACGTTGGTTCGATGCCCGGATGGTTCTGTGGCTGCCAATGAAAATAGACACCAAGTAGTTCTTAAATATTTTCAAAGCACCTCAAAAAACCATAAAGAATTTTCGAGAACTTTCGCCTGGAAAAATAATGCCTGGTCGCAAAGGCTCTGGGGTGCCACTGGTGTCCGGGAGCTGCTGGGCAGGGGCCGGCCCCCATGCGCCTCACAGGAC
>CAAHFI010312708.1:0-12167 GCA_900893395.1 Euglena gracilis
GAGGTTCACCTCCCGCAGCGTGGCGTTAGTCCGGAGAGCCGGGGCCAGCCCTCCGCCTCTCACCCCCACACCCCACACCCCCACACCTTGGGGAGGGGTGGTGTGTGTGGTTTGGTGCCCCTGACGCGGCAGTCCCATCCCCAACGCTGACCCTTCCCCACCACCCCAACACTTCCCCTACCCCCGGGTGTGTGGCAACCTTCCCCCGTTCAGAAGCGTAGCCCTGGCCTGCGCCACGCTTTGGCGCCTCCGACCCGATGGAGTTTCCCTGCGCAGGCAAGGGGAAGAAGGGAAGGGACAAAGAACACGGGAACGAACTGTGGGTCACGGTAGCCACAGGCTCTAAGGTGGAAATAAGCAAAAACAGACAAAAACTGCGGGCCAGCTGGAAAAAGTTGCTGGCTGGGGGGACAGGTACCCAAGAAGTCCCCCCAAAAAACCTAAATCGAGCCGCGTTGCCATTTTAAGCAAAATCAGGAGGTGAAAACTCAAAAAGCACCTAAAAAATACATTTTTGGCCATTTTTGACCCTTTTCTCCAAAATTTTGTGGCTTTGCGCTGAAAACATTATCGGTAACTGCCCGGCTTCGCTGGCTTGGCCTAAACTGTATCCCAACGGACCCACAACAGGGTGTGGATCCCAGCCCAGCTGGGAGGTGATGACTGGAAAAAAGTTACTGGCAGTCTGGACCCCCCCTCGGGTAGGGTCACCTCCGGCTCAAGAAAACCCAAAGTATTCATCTGCAATGTTTGTTGCAGTAAAAAAAATGATCCTTTCGTAACCAAAATACACCTCCGAGGTTCTGCAGGCTTCATCTCCTCGCTTTGATGGAGGGTGTTGTGTCACACACGAGTCACTTCGCTCACAGTGCTTTGTGCAATTCAGCAGGTGCTTTGCTGAAAATGTGGGGACAAATACCCCTTTCAGCACAATGAAACAAAAAAAAACGGGATAGGGAGGTTTGGTGCGATAAACTACCACAGGCATTGCAATGTTCCATGTCCTCAAACATGGATCAGCCTCCCCCCCCCTCAATCCTGCTGGCTGGAATCCGACGGTACCACATTGGATCCCCACCCCACAATGGCAGGTGGTGGAAATAGGATCGATACCATTTTCAACACAAACTGTTTTGCAACGGCACCTCCCCGTCACGTCAATGCACCAACGTGAGAGGGACATACAGTGGAGGTCCACCTTCTGCAACGCGGAGTTGGTCCGCAGCGCCGGGGCCACCCCTTCGCTTCCCCAACCCACCCCCACCCACAGTGCCACACCAGCCATGGGGGGTCTGCTTACTGATAGCCCTTCTCTCCAGCGGATGGGCCGGGCCCTCGGCAGCCCCCACTCCCACCCGGCCCCTCCCCTCTGCCTTGGCAGCGGCCGGCCGGCACCGCCTCCACCCGCCCCTCACCGGCCGCCCAGGCCTTCCTGTGCCCCATCCACCCCGACACCCCCAGGGAGGGGGATGACATCGCTGAAGCGCAGGCCTGGCCACCGCCAACGCTACGGTCCCCTCGTCCCCAATGCCGGTGCCTACGTGCCGGACAGCAGGTGGCAGAGGGAGGGAAAGGGCAATAAAAAACAGTTTAGTTGGGCATCTTTAAGGTTCCAATTTGGATATCCGGACATTCTGCTTGATTCTGCTTAATTTCCGAGTTATTCGGCATTTTGTAATGATGGGACCAAGGAAAAAACGTCCCAAACTAGACTGCACAAAACAGTTTTTGTCGGCCCAAAGACTGGATGGACGAGACTGGTAGAGTGGGGAGCTTGCAGCACTGTTTGGTGTCGCAAACACGCCAGAGCTTGGGATGGGCGGGACCGCAGGAAGCGGGGAGAATAAAAACTGCGTCCCATGAGGGCTCCCATAATTCCTCACCTGGCCCGAGTAATCACTGTATTTAAGCCGCAAAATAGCGAAATGCCAACAATTTCAAAAATGAAGCAAAATACATCAAATTCCAGCAAAAATGCTTGATGAATTTAATTACGGCTTTACACTGAAACCAAAATATGGTTAGACAGGGCAGTTTAAAGGCTGCTTTTGATGTTGAAAATCTACTCATTTTGCTGAATTTCAGATATATTTTCAAATTTCAAAAAAAACATATCAAAAATGAGGCAGCAAAATTTGGGTGTAACTTTGGTCAGCTACATAGCTCGGCTAATCCTTGGGCCTGATCCCCCAGTACACCGCAAGCACTCAGGACACAATTAACCATCAAGAGAAACCCCCCACTCCACGCCGCATGAAGCACCGCCCGGACGAGACGGGCGGGGGCACCACACCCAGGTGAGTGGGGTGGGGGTGACGCGTGCCGTGACTGGGGACCAATGGCCGAGACCCAGCGACAACAACCCAACCACGCCGAGCGATTCACACAGCCCTTGGGCCGACGGGGGGTTTGTGGCGGCGGTTCCTTTTCACAGCACTGGCCCATCGCGGTGGAGAGAAACACCCCACGGAACGGGACGGGAGGGGAGGGGGCATACAGCCGAGGTCCACCTCCTGCAGCGTGGCGTTAGTCCGGAGAGCCGGGGCCAGCCCTCCGCTTCTCACCCCCACACCCCACACCCCCACACACCTTGGGAGGGTTGGGTGTGTGGTTTGGTGCCCCTGACGCGGCAGCCCCATCCCCAACGCTGACCATTCCCCCACCGCCCCAACACTTCCCTACCCCCGGGTGTGTGGCAACCTTCCCCCATTCAGAAGCGCAGCCCTGGCCTCCGCCAACGCTTTGGCGCCCTCCGGCCCGATGGCGTTGCCTGCGCAGGCAAGAGGAAGAAGGGAAGTGACAAAGAACACGGGAACGAACTGTGGGTCACGGTAGCCACAGGCTCTAAGGTGGAAATAAGCCAAAAAGAAATAAAAATACTGTGGGCCACCTGGAAAAAGTTGCTGGCTGGGGGAAGAAAAGTGCAGGCTGAATCACCCCCGGGTCCTGTGAGGTTGAGCATCCGGCAGGTACCCAAGATGTACCCCCCAAAAGCAAAAATCGAGATGCGTTGCCATTTTTCCCCTCAAAATCAGGAGGTAAAAAACTCAAAAAGCACCTGGAAAACCACTTTTTAGGCTACTTTTGACCCATGTCTCCAAAAATTTTGAGGCTTTGCGCCGAAACGTTATCGTTACTGCCTGGCTTCGCTGGTTTGGCCCAAATTTTATTTCAGCGGACCCACCACAGGGTGTGGATCCCAGCCCAGCTGGGAAGTGCATGCTGGAAAAAGTTGCTGGCAGTCTGGAACCCCCCTTTGTTGCACTAAGGCTTCTTGTCTGTTTATGGCCGGCACTATCTTCGTTTCTGGCCCAGTTTGCTGTGTGGTAAGTGGCCAAGGACCCCTTACACCAGTGCTCTTTTGTTGCTCCCCTGGCCGGGTGAGTAACTCTGGTGTAATTACAGCGCAGTCTGGACCCCCCCCCCCCGTGTAGGGTCACCTCCGACTCAAGAAAACAAAAAGGGGTTTCATCTGCGATATTAACAACCGCGAACTGCCTCTTTGCGTGTTCGGCATCCGTGCTCTTTTGCGCATCCGCGCGCGCGCCCGTGTGTGTGTGTGTGTGTGTGTGTGTGTGTGTGTGTGTGTGTGTGTGTGTGTGTGTTGTTCTTTGGGCAGCAGCAGGCATGCCTTGAAACCCTAAGAAAAAACACCGTTTTTTTTTATTGGAATGCAGGGGGTGCCTAAGAGTCACCCTTCCCCTCTCGTGGTCCGGGTGACTTTGGGCAGTGCAGAGCGTTGAAAAGAATTTGCCAACCAAAAATCGGTGAAAAATATTAATTTCGGCATTGTTTGGGTTGAAAATTCGGAAAAAAATTGCTTAAAAATCGCAAAGGCGCAAATTGTCGACCTTTTTTTGGGTTGGCCCTGAGTGGTGCGTTGGAGGGGGGGTTGGAATTGCCACGTTTTCTTTGGTGCTGAGCTCTTTGTGATGAACAGCAACATACCCGGCCCGCCCAGCGGCCCATCACAGCCCAGACAAGCCTGCAATGCTGATTGGGAGTGTAAATCAGCCATTTCTCAGGCTTGGCGGCAATAAAAAAGTTTTAATTGGGCATTCTTAAGGTTTCAATTTAGATATCTGGACATTCTGTTTGATTCTGCTTCATTTTCGAGATATTTGGTATTTTCGCAATTTTGGGGCCCAGAAAAAAACGTCCCAAACTGGACTGCACAAAACAGTTTCTGTCGGCCCAAAGACGGGATGGACGAGAATGGTAGAGTGGGGGCTTGCAGCACTGTTTGGTGTCGCAAACACGCCAGAGCTTGGATGGGTGGAAAATAAAAAATTGCGTTCCATGAGGGCTCCCGTAATTCCTTACCTGGCCCGAGGAATCACTGTATTTAAGCTGCAAAAGCGCGAAATGCCACCGATTTCAAAAATGAAGCAAAATACAACAAAAGTGCTTGATGAACTTATTTACAGCTTTACACTGAAACGAAAATATGGTTAGACAGGGCAGGTTAAAGGCGGCTTTTGATGTTGACAAATTTATTCATTTTGCTTCATTTTAGAGTTATTCTGAAATTTCAAAAACAAATCAAAATGAGGCAGCAGAATTTGGGTGTAACTTTGGTCAGCTGCGGAACTTCCGAGAAACAATGTGCCGTATGTGCCGTGTGCCGCAAACACTCAGGACACAATTAACCATCAAGAGAAAACCCCCCACTCCACGCCACACGACGCACCGCCCGGACGAGACGGGCGGGGGCACCACACTCAGGGAGTGGGGTGGGGGGTGACGCGTGCCGTGACTGGGGACCAATGCCGAGACCCAGCGAGAACAACCCAACCGCACCGAGCGATTCAGCGGGCATCAGCTAGCAGCGACCATGGGCGACGGGGGTTTGTGGCGGTGGTTCCTTTTCACAGCACCGGCCCATCGCGGTGGAGAGAAACACCCCACGGAACGGTACGGGAGGGGAGGGGAGGGGGCATACCAAGGAGGTTCACCTCCCGCAGCGTGGCGTTAGTCCGGAGAGCCGGGGCCAGCCCTCCGCTTCTCACCCCCACACCCCCACACCCCCACACCTTGGGGAGGGTGGGGTGTGTGGTTTGGTGCCCCCTGACGCGGCAGTCCCATCCCCAACGCTGACCCTTCCCCCACCGCCCAACACTTCCCCTACCCCCGGGTGTGTGGCAACCTTCCCCCGTTCAGAAGCGCAGCCCTGGCCTCCGCCAACGCTTTGGCGCCCTCCGACCCGATGGAGTTCCCTGCGCAGGGCAAGGGGAAGAAGGGAAGTGACAAAGAACACGGAACGAACTGTGGGTCACGGTAGCCACAGGCTCTTAAGGTGGAAATAAGCAAAAACAGACAAAAACTGCGGGCCAGCTGGAAAAAGTTGCTGGCTGGGGGGACAGGTACCCAAGAAGTCCCCCCCAAAAAACCTAAATCGAGCCGCGTTGCCATTTTTAAGCAAAATCAGGAGGTGAAAACTCAAAAAGCACCTAAAAAATAATTTTTGGCCATTTTTGACCCTTTTCTCCAAAATTGTGGCTTTGCGCTGAAAAACATTATCGGTAACTGCCCGGCTCGCTGGCTTGGCCTAAACTGTATCCCAACGGACCCACAACAGGTGTGGATCCCAGCCCAGCTGGGAGGTGATGACTGGAAAAAAGTTACTGGCAGTCTGGACCCCCCCTCGGTAGGGTCACCTCCGGCTCAAGAAAACCCAAAGTATTCATCTGCAATGTTTGTTGCAGTAAAAAAAATGATCCTTTCGTAACCAAATACACCTCCGAGGTTGCTGTAGGGTTCATCTTCCTCGCTTTGATGGGAAGGGTGTGTGTCACACACGAGTCACTTCGCTCACAGTGCTTTGTGCAATTCAGCAGGTGCTTGCTAGAAATGTGGGGACAAATACCCCTTTCAGTGCAGATTAACAATAAACAGAACATTGTGAGTTTGGTGCGACAAACCACCACAGGCATTGCACTGTTCCATGTCCTAAGACATGGATCAGCCCCCCCCCCAATGCTGCTGGCTGGAATCCGACGGTACCACATTGTCACCCCACCCCACAATGGCAGGTGGTGGAAAATATGATCGATACCATTTTAACACAAACGGTTTTGCTACGGCACCTCCCCGTCACACCAATACACCAACGTGTGTGACAGGAACCGCAGAGAGGGGCCATACATCTGAGGTTCACCTTCTGCAACGCGGCGTTGGTCCGCAGCGCCGGGGCCACCCCTTCGCTTCCCCAACCCCCACCCCCACAGTGCAACACCAGCTATGTGTGGTCCGCTTCCTGCCAGCCCTCCCCTCCAGCGGATGGGCCGGGCCCTCGGCAGCCCCACACTCCCTGCCGGCCAGGCTGTGCTTAAGGACCCCGGAAGGGGGGGTACTGACTAGCCAATCGGCTAGACACTGGAAAAAAAGTGGACTAACTAGACCACTTCCACCCCGGGGGTGGGGGTTTCCGGGGGTCCCCGAACTGGAAAAATGAGGTTTTGAGTAGGTTTTTGGCTGATTTCCACAAAAATTCCCAACGGGCATTTTTAGCCATTTTGGGGGTCCCGCGTCGGTCACAGAAAATTTTTTCCACTAGCTAGCCCTAACAGAACCCCGTCTGCTAGAAATACCACTAGGCAATTGGGACTAGCTGTAGTCCAGCCCCCCCCCCGGGGGGTACTGCAATCCCTTAAGCAAAAGCCTGCACCCGGCTCCTCCCCTCTGCCTTGGCAGCGGCCGGCCGTCACGGCCTCCACCCACCCTCACCGGCCGCCCCGACCTTCCTGTGACCCATCCACCCCGGCACCCTGTGGAGGGGGATGACATCGCTGAAGTGCAGGCCTGGCCACCGCCAACGTCACGGTCCCCTCGTCCCCAAGGCCGGTGTCTGCGTGCCGGACAGCAGGGGCAGAGGGAGGGAAAGGGGCCACGCATGGCTGGGAGGGGGGTCTGGGTTACTCTTGGGCAGTGCAAAATGTTGAAAAGAATATGCCAACCAAATATCGGTAACATATATCATTTTGTGCATTGTTTGGGTGAAAATTCGACAAAACTACTTAAAAAATCCAGGGCGCAAAGTTCGACCTTTTTTTGGTCGGCCCTGAGGGGTGCGTTGAAAGGGGGGGGTCTGAAATTGGCCACGTTTTCTTTAGTGCTGAGCTATTTGTGATGACAGCAACGTACCCGCCCGGCCCGGACAAGCCTGCATGCTGATTGGGAGTGTAAATCAGCCATATCTCAGGCTTGGCGGCAATAAAAAACAGTTTAGTTGGGCATTTTGAAGGTTTTCAATGTGGATATTCGGACATTCTGTTTGATTCTGCTTCATTTTCGAGATATTTGGCATTTTGCAATTTTGGGCCCAGAAAAAAACGTCCCAAACTAGACTGCACAAAACAGTTTTTGTCGGCCCAAAGGCGGGATGGACGAGACTGGTAGAGTGGGGGGCTTGCAGCACTGTTTGGTGTCGCAAACACGCCAGAGCTTGGGATGGGCGGGACAGCAAGAAATTGCGTTCCATGATGGCTCCCATTTATTCCTCACCTGGCCGAGGGAGGAATCACTGTATTCAAAGGCGCAAAATAACGAAATGCCAACAATTTCAAAAAATGAAGCAAAATACATCAAATTCCAGCAAAAGTGCTGGATGAATTTAATTACGGCTTTACACTGAAACCAAAATGGTTAGACAGGGCAGTTTAAAGGCTGCTTTGATGTGAAAACTTACTCATTTTACTAATTTAGATATATTCTCAAATTTCAGAAAAACAAAACAAAAATGAAGCAGCGGAATTTGGGTGTAACTTTGGTCAGCTGCGGAACTTCTGAGAAAGACATGTGTCGGATATTTTTTGGTTGGTCCCGTCAGGCAGCTCGGCCCATCCTTGGGCCTGATCCCCCAGCACACCGCAAGCACTCAAGGCACCATTAACCATCAAGAAAACCCCCACTCGACGCCGCATGAAGCACCGCCCGGACGAGACGGGCGGGGCACCACACCCAGTGGAGTGGAGTGGGGGGTGACGCGTGCCGTGACTGTGAACCAATGGCCGAGACCCAGCAAGAACAACCCAACCGCACCGAGCGATTCAGCGGGCAGCAGCTAGCAGCGACCAATGGCGACGGGGTTTTGTGCGGTGGTTCCTTTTCACAGCACCGGCCCATCGCGGTGGAGAGAAACACCCCAGGGAACGGACGGGAGGGGAGGGGCATACGGCTGAGTTGCACCTCCTGCAGCGTGGCGTTTGTCCGGAGAGCCGGGCCAGCCCTCCGCTTCTCACCCCCCACACCACACCCCTACACCTTGGGGAGGGTGGAGTGTGCGGCTTTGGTGCCCCTGACGCGGCAGCTCATCCCCAACGCTGACCCTTCCCCCACCGCCCCAACACTTCCCCTACCCCCAGGTGTGTGGCAACCTTCCCCGTTCAGACGCAGCCCTGGCCTCCGCCAACGCTTTGGCGCCCTCCGGCCCAATGTCGTTGTCTGCGCAGGGCAAGGGGAAGAAGGATGTGACAAAGAACACGGGAACAAACTGTGGGTCACGGTAGCCACAGGCTCTAAGGTGGAAATAAAGAAAAAAGACAAAAACTGCGGGCCAGCTGGAAAAGTGCTGGCTGGGGGAAGAAAAGTGCAGGCTGAATCACCCCCAAAGAGATGGGTCTTGTGGACTTTGTTCAACTCAGCAGGTGCTTTGCTGGAAATGTGGTAACAAAAACTCCTTCGGGGAGAAATACCCTTTTCGGTGCAAATAAACAAAAACGAGACATGGTGGGTTTGGTGCGACAAACCACCACAGGCATTGCACTGTTCCATGTCCTCAGACATGGATCAACCCCTCCCTCAATCCTGCTGGCTGGAATCTGACGGCCACATTGTCACCCCCCCCCACAATGGCAGGTGGTGGAAAATATGGCTGATACCATTTTAACACAAACGGTTTTGCTACGACACCTCCCCGTCACACCAATGCACCAAACGTGTGTGACAGGAACCGCAGAGAGGGGCCACACTGTAGAGGTCCACCTTCTGCAACGTGGAGTTGGTCCGCAGCGCCGGGGCCACCCCTCGCTTTCCCAACCCACACCCGCCCCAACAGTGCCACGCCAGCCATGGGGGTCTGCTACCTGCCAGCCCTCCCCTCCAGCTGATGGGCCGGGCCCTCGGTAGCCCCCATCCCACCCGGCCCCTCTCCTCTGCCTTGGCCGGCCGTCACCGCCTCCACCCGACCCTCACCGCCGCCCAGGCCTTCCTGTGACCCATTCACCCCGGCACCCCCGGGGGAGGGGATGACATCGCTGAAGCGCAGGCCTGGCCACGCGCCAACGCTACGGTCCCCTCGATCCCAATGTCGTTGCCTATGTGCCGGACAGCAGGGGCGGAGGGAGGGGAAAGGGGCCACACATGGCTGGGAGGGCACTCTGCTGATCGCTGTGCCCTCAGCCCTCAGCCCTCAGCCAGTAACACCGCACCTTGGGCGCTCACGGCAAGAAATGCAAAAAAATGTCCTCCAATTCCACTGTCCAAATGCTGCAAACAAAATGGATTTCCCCACCCGAGTGTGTGCATGTATGTGTTCTGTGGCAGCAGCAGTATAACGTTGAACCCTGAGAAAAAACACCAGTTTTGATTCAAAAGCTGCGGGTGCCCACTCTTCCCCTCTCGTTGTCCAGGTGACTCTTTGGCAGTGCAGAGTGTTGAACAGAATTTGCCAACCAAAAATTGGTTGAAAATTTCATTTTCGTCATTTTTGGGTGAAATTAGGCAAAACTGCAAAAAAATTGCAATAAAAAATTCACAAAGACGCAAATCGTCGACCTTTTTTGGGTTGCTCTGAAAAATGCGTTGGACAGGGAGGGTCTGGAATTGCCACGTTTCTTTGTTATGAACAAAGGTAACCGGCGCGAGCCCGGCGGGCCCGCCCGGCCCGAAAAAGCCTTCAGTGCTGATTTGGGGCATAAATCAGCCATATCTCGGGCTTGGTGGCACTAAAAAACTGTTCAATTGGGCATTGTAAAGGCTTCAATTTGGATATTCGGCCATTCTGCTTGATTCTGCTTCATTTTTCGAGATATTTGGTATTTCTCAATTACGGGGCCCAAAAAAAAAATGTCCCAAACTGGAGTGTACAAAACGGTTTTTGTCGGCCCAAAAATGGACGAGAATGGTAGAGTGGGGGGCTTGCAGCACTGTTTGGTGTCGCAAACAGGCTACAGCTACACGCCAGAGCTTGGGATATGCGGGAAAAAAAATTCCGTTCCATGAGGGCTCCCGGAATTCCCTACCTGGCCCAAGGAATCACTGTATTCAAAGGCGAGAAAT
Source organism: Euglena gracilis (assembly GCA_900893395.1). NCBI lineage: Eukaryota > Euglenozoa > Euglenophyceae > Euglenales > Euglenaceae > Euglena > Euglena gracilis. Next base: position 10,279 of record CAAHFI010312708.1, read on the forward strand.
TACGAAATGCCAACGATTTCAAAAATCAAGCAAAATCCAGCAAATTCCAGCAAAAATGCCTGATGAACTTAATGAGGGCCATCACACTGAAACTAAAATATTGGTAGACAGGGCAGTTTGCAGGCTGCTTTGATGTTGAAAATTTATTCATTGCTTCATTTTAGAGATGTTTGAAAATTTCAAAAAAAAACAAAAATGAGGCAGCAAAAATTTGGGTGTAACTTTGGTCAGCTGCGGAACTTCCGAGAAAGACATGTGTCGGGTATTTTTGGTTGGTCCCGTCAGGCAGCTCGGCCCATCCTTGGGCCTGATCCCCCAGCACACCGCAAGCACTCAAGACACCATTAACCACCAAGGGAAACCCCTCTCCACGCCACACGACGCACCGCCCGGACGAGACGGGCGGGGGCACCACACCCAGGGAGTGGGGTGGGGGAGACGGGTGCCGTGACTGCGGACCAACAGCCGAGACCCAGCGAGAACAACCCAACTGCGCCGAGCGATTCAAGTGGGCAGCCGCCAGCAGAGACCATGGGCGACGGGGGGTTCGTGGCGGCGGTTCCTTTTCAAAGCACCGGCCCATCCCGGTGGAGAGAAACACCCCACGGAACGGGACGGGAGGGGAGGGGAGGGGCATACTGCGAGGTTCACCTCCTGCAGCGTGGCGTTAGTCCGGAGAGCCGGGGCCAGCCCTCCGCTTCTCACCCCCACACCCCCACACCCCCACACCTTGGGAGGGTGGGGTGTGTGGTTTGGTGTCCCTCACACGGCAGCCTCATCACCAACGCTGACCCTTCCCCACCGCCCCAACACTTCCCCTACCCCGGGTGTGGTGGCAACCTTCCCCCGTTCAGAAGCGCAGCCCTGGCCTCCGCCAACGCTTTGGCGCCCTCCGGCCCATGGCGTTGTCTGCGCAGGGCAAGGGAGGAAGGGAAGGGGCAAAGACACGGGAACAAACTGTGGGTCACGGTAGCCACAGGCTCTAAGGTGGAAATAAGCAAAAACAGACAATAACTGCGGGCCAGCTGGAAAAAGGTGCTGGCTGGGGGGGGAAAAAGTGCAGGCTGAATCACCAGCCAAGAGTGGGGGCCCGTGGTTGAGCAGCCGGCAGATACCCAAGAAGTCCCTCAAAAAAACCTAAATCGAGCTGCGTTGCCATTTCTAATCAAAATCAGGAGTAAAACCCAAAAAGCACCTAAAAATACATATTTTGGCTGTTTTGACCCCTTTCTCCAAAATTTTGGGGGTTGCTGGCAGGCTGGATCCCCCCGGGCAGGGTGACTTCCGGCTCCAGAAAACCAGCGGGGTTTTAGAAAATCCTCAAATTGCATCAAAACTGACGTTTTCCAAAACAAAAAAATCCTGGGGCATGTGAAATTAAATGCACAAAAATTGCAAAAAAATTGCACATTTGAGGAAAATCAAAAATTGTACAAAAATGCAAAAAATTGCAGGTGGAAATTTCCCCCCCACCCTTGCCATGTGCCTCCAGGGGGGGTTTGGATCTGGTGCACCTCCCCACGCACTACCTAGGGTGGGGCGGTGCCTCCATAAAACTCAGCCTGACGGTGATTCGTGATGCAAAGCATACCTGCCAGTTTTTGGTGTTTGCCAGTTATTGTACAGTTTTTGGGAACTGAAAAAACTATATCCCGCTGATCCTGGAAAACGGGCATGGTCTTGAGGCCACCTCCAATATTTGTTGCAGTAAAAAAAATGATTATTTTGTAACCCACCAAAAATTCACCTCAGAGGTGCTGCTCGCCTGCTCTCCTCGCCTTGATGGGAAGGTGTTGTGTCACAAACGAGTCACTTCGTTCACAGTGCTTTGTGCAACTCAGCAGGTTCTTTGCTGGAAATGTGGGGAGAAATACCCTTTTCGGTGCAAA
>CAAHFI010318691.1:0-17150 GCA_900893395.1 Euglena gracilis
TTCAGATCGCGACATTCGCGAATCTGAAAAATTTTCGGGGAAATGCGACGACAATCATGGTAATCATGATTCCGATCGCGATTTCCGCGATTCAGATCGCGACATTCGCGATCTGAAAAATTTTCGCGGAAATGCGACGGAAATCATGGTAATCATGATTCCGATCGCGATTTCCGCGATTCAGATCGCGACATTCGCGAATCTGAAAAATTTTCGCGGGAAATGCGACGGAAATCATGGTAATCATGATTCCGATCGCGATTTCCGCGATTCAGATCGCGACATTCGCGGATCTGAAAAATTTTCGCGGGAAATGCGACGGAAATCATGGTAATCATGATTCCGATCGCGATTTCCGCGATTCAGATGCGACATTCGCGAATCTGAAAAATTTTCGCGGGAAATGCGACGGAAATCATGGTAATCATGATTCCGATCGCGATTTCCGCGATTCAGATCGCGACATTCGCGAATCTGAAAAATTTTCGCGGGAAATGCGACGGAAATCATGGTAATCATGATTCCGATCGCGATTTCCGCGATTCAGATCGCGACATTCGCGGATCTGAAAATTTTCGCGGGAAATGCGACGGAAATCATGGTAATCATGATTCCGATCGCGATTTCCGCGATTCAGATCGCGACATTCGCGATCTGAAAAATTTTCGCGGGAAATGCGACGGAAATCATGGTAATCATGATTCCGATCGCGATTTCCGCGATTCAGATCGCGACATTCGCGGATCTGAAAAATTTTCGCGGGAAATGCGACGGAAATCATGGTAATCATGATTCCGATCGCGATTTCCGCGATTCAGATCGCGACATTCGCGAATCTGAAAAATTTTCGCGGGAAATGCGACGGAAATCATGGTAATCATGATTCCGATCGCGATTTCCGCGATTCAGATCGCGACATTCGCGGATCTGAAAAATTTTCGCGGGAAATGCGACGGAAATCATGGTAATCATGATTCCGATCGCGATTTCCGCGATTCAGATCGCGACATTCGCGATCTGAAAAATTTTCGCGGGAAATGCGACGGAAATCATGGTAATCATGATTCCGATCGCGATTTCCGCGATTCAGATCGCGACATTCGCGGAATCTGAAAAATTTTCGCGGGAAATGCGACGGAAATCATGGTAATCATGATTCCGATCGCGATTTCCGCGATTCAGATCGCGACATTCGCGGATCTGAAAAATTTTCGCGGGAAATGCGACGGAAATCATGGTAATCATGATTCCGATCGCGATTTCCGCGATTCAGATCGCGACATTCGCGGATCTGAAAATTTTCGCGGGAAATGCGACGGAAATCATGGTAATCATGATTCCGATCGCGATTTCCGCGATTCAGATCGCGACATTCGCGAATCTGAAAAATTTTCGCGGGAAATGCGACGGAAATCATGGTAATCATGATTCCGATCGCGATTTCCGCGATTCAGATCGCGACATTCGCGATCTGAAAAATTTTCGCGGGAAATGCGACGGAAATCATGGTAATCATGATTCCGATCGCGATTTCCGCGATTCAGATCGCGACATTCGCGAATCTGAAAAATTTTCGCGGGAAATGCGACGGAAATCATGGTAATCATGATTCCGATCGGATTTCCGCGATTCAGATCGCGACATTCGCGGATCTGAAAAATTTTCGCGGGAAATGCGACGGAAATCATGGTAATCATGATTCCGATCGCGATTTCCGCGATTCAGATCGCGACATTCGCGGATCTGAAAAATTTTCGCGGGAATGCGACGGAAATCATGGTAATCATGATTCCGATCGCGATTTCCGCGATTCAGATCGCGACATTCGCGGATCTGAAAAATTTTCGCGGGAAATGCGACGGAAATCATGGTAATCATGATTCCGATCGCGATTTCCGCGATTCAGATCGCGACATTCGCGGATCTGAAAAATTTTCGCGGGAAATGCGACGGAAATCATGGTAATCATGATTCCGATCGCGATTTCCGCGATTCAGATCGCGACATTCGCGGAATCTGAAAAATTTTCGCGGGAAATGCGACGGAAATCATGGTAATCATGATTCCGATCGCGATTTCCGCGATTCAGATCGCGACATTCGCGGATCTGAAAAATTTTCGCGGGAAATGCGACGGAAATCATGGTAATCATGATTCCGATCGCGATTTCCGCGATTCAGATCGCGACATTCGCGGATCTGAAAAATTTTCGCGGGAAATGCGACGGAAATCATGGTAATGATTCCGATCGCGATTTCCGCGATTCAGATCGCGACATTCGCGATCTGAAAAATTTTCGCGGGAAATGCGACGGAAATCATGGTAATCATGATTCCGATCGCGATTTCCGCGATTCAGATCGCGACATTCGCGATCTGAAAAATTTTCGCGGGAAATGCGACGGAAATCATGGTAATCATGATTCCGATCGCGATTTCCGCGATTCAGATCGCGACATTCGCGATCTGAAAAATTTTCGCGGGAAATGCGACGGAAATCATGGTAATCATGATTCCGATCGCGATTTCCGCGATTCAGATCGCGACATTCGCGGATCTGAAAAATTTTCGCGGGAAATGCGACGGAAATCATGGTAATCATGATTCCGATCGCGATTTCCGCGATTCAGATCGCGACATTCGCGGATCTGAAAAATTTTCGCGGGAAATGCGACGGAAATCATGGTAATCATGATTCCGATCGCGATTTCCGCGATTCAGATCGCGACATTCGCGGATCTGAAAAATTTTCGCGGGAAATGCGACGGAAATCATGGTAATCATGATTCCGATCGCGATTTCCGCGATTCAGATCGCGACATTCGCGAATCTGAAAAATTTTCGCGGGAAATGCGACGGAAATCATGGTAATCATGATTCCGATCGCGATTTCCGCGATTCAGATCGCGACATTCGCGATCTGAAAAATTTTCGCGGGAAATGCGACGGAAATCATGGTAATCATGATTCCGATCGCGATTTCCGCGATTCAGATCGCGACATTCGCGGAATGAAAAATTTTCGCGGGAAATGCGACGGAAATCATGGTAATCATGATTCCGATCGCGATTTCCGCGATTCAGATCGCGACATTCGCGATCTGAAAAATTTTCGCGGGAAATGCGACGGAAATCATGGTAATCATGATTCCGATCGCGATTTCCGCGATTCAGATCGCGACATTCGCGAATCTGAAAAATTTTCGCGGGAAATGCGACGGAAATCATGGTAATCATGATTCCGATCGCGATTTCCGCGATTCAGATCGCGACATTCGCGATCTGAAAAATTTTCGCAAATGCGACGGAAATCATGGTAATCATGATTCCGATCGCGATTTCCGCGATTCAGATCGCGACATTCGCGGATCTGAAAAATTTTCGCGGGAAATGCGACGGAAATCATGGTAATCATGATTCCGATCGCGATTTCCGCGATTCAGATCGCGACATTCGCGATCTGAAAAATTTTCGCGGGAAATGCGACGGAAATCATGGTAATCATGATTCCGATCGCGATTTCCGCGATTCAGATCGCGACATTCGCGGATCTGAAAAATTTTCGCGGGAAATGCGACGGAAATCATGGTAATCATGATTCCGATCGCGATTTCCGCGATTCAGATCGCGACATTCGCGATCTGAAAAATTTTCGCGGGAAATGCGACGGAAATCATGGTAATCATGATTCCGATCGCGATTTCCGCGATTCAGATCGCGACATTCGCGATCTGAAAAATTTTCGCGGGAAATGCGACGGAAATCATGGTAATCATGATTCCGATCGCGATTTCCGCGATTCAGATCGCGACATTCGCGGATCTGAAAAATTTTCGCGGAAATGCGACGGAAATCATGGTAATCATGATTCCGATCGCGATTTCCGCGATTCAGATCGCGACATTCGCGAATCTGAAAAATTTTCGCGGGAAATGCGACGGAAATCATGGTAATCATGATTCCGATCGCGATTTCCGCGATTCAGATCGCGACATTCGCGATCTGAAAAATTTTCGCGGGAAATGCGACGGAAATCATGGTAATCATGATTCCGATCGCGATTTCCGCGATTCAGATCGCGACATTCGCGAATCTGAAAAATTTTCGCGGGAAATGCGACGGAAATCATGGTAATCATGATTCCGATCGCGATTTCCGCGATTCAGATCGCGACATTCGCGATCTGAAAAATTTTCGCGGGAAATGCGACGGAAATCATGGTAATCATGATTCCGATCGCGATTTCCGCGATTCAGATCGCGACATTCGCGATCTGAAAAATTTTCGCGGGAAATGCGACGGAAATCATGGTAATCATGATTCCGATCGCGATTTCCGCGATTCAGATCGCGACATTCGCGAATCTGAAAAATTTTCGCGGGAAATGCGACGGAAATCATGGTAATCATGATTCCGATCGCGATTTCCGCGATTCAGATCGCGACATTCGCGGATCTGAAAAATTTTCGCGGGAAATGCGACGGAAATCATGGTAATCATGATTCCGATCGCGATTTCCGCGATTCAGATCGCGACATTCGCGGATCTGAAAAATTTTCGCGGGAAATGCGACGGAAATCATGGTAATCATGATTCCGATCGCGATTTCCGCGATTCAGATCGCGACATTCGCGGATCTGAAAAATTTTCGCGGGAAATGCGACGGAAATCATGGTAATCATGATTCCGATCGCGATTTCCGCGATTCAGATCGCGACATTCGCGATCTGAAAAATTTTCGCGGGAAATGCGACGGAAATCATGGTAATCATGATTCCGATCGCGATTTCCGCGATTCAGATCGCGACATTCGCGGATCTGAAAAATTTTCGCGGGAAATGCGACGGAAATCATGGTAATCATGATTCCGATCGCGATTTCCGCGATTCAGATCGCGACATTCGCGATCTGAAAAATTTTCGCGGGAAATGCGACGGAAATCATGGTAATCATGATTCCGATCGCGATTTCCGCGATTCAGATCGCGACATTCGCGATCTGAAAAATTTTCGCGGGAAATGCGACGGAAATCATGGTAATCATGATTCCGATCGCGATTTCCGCGATTCAGATCGCGACATTCGCGATCTGAAAAATTTTCGCGGGAAATGCGACGGAAATCATGGTAATCATGATTCCGATCGCGATTTCCGCGATTCAGATCGCGACATTCGCGAATCTGAAAAATTTTCGCGGGAAATGCGACGGAAATCATGGTAATCATGATTCCGATCGCGATTTCCGCGATTCAGATCGCGACATTCGCGGATCTGAAAAATTTTCGCGGGAAATGCGACGGAAATCATGGTAATCATGATTCCGATCGCGATTTCCGCGATTCAGATCGCGACATTCGCGATCTGAAAAATTTTCGCGGGAAATGCGACGGAAATCATGGTAATCATGATTCCGATCGCGATTTCCGCGATTCAGATCGCGACATTCGCGATCTGAAAAATTTTCGCGGGAAATGCGACGGAAATCATGGTAATCATGATTCCGATCGCGATTTCCGCGATTCAGATCGCGACATTCGCGGATCTGAAAAATTTTCGCGGGAAATGCGACGGAAATCATGGTAATCATGATTCCGATCGCGATTTCCGCGATTCAGATCGCGACATTCGCGATCTGAAAAATTTTCGCGGGAAATGCGACGGAAATCATGGTAATCATGATTCCGATCGCGATTTCCGCGATTCAGATCGCGACATTCGCGATCTGAAAAATTTTCGCGGGAAATGCGACGGAAATCATGGTAATCATGATTCCGATCGCGATTTCCGCGATTCAGATCGCGACATTCGCGATCTGAAAAATTTTCGCGGGAAATGCGACGGAAATCATGGTAATCATGATTCCGATCGCGATTTCCGCGATTCAGATCGCGACATTCGCGATCTGAAAAATTTTCGCGGGAAATGCGACGGAAATCATGGTAATCATGATTCCGATCGCGATTTCCGCGATTCAGATCGCGACATTCGCGGATCTGAAAAATTTTCGCGGGAAATGCGACGGAAATCATGGTAATCATGATTCCGATCGCGATTTCCGCGATTCAGATCGCGACATTCGCGATCTGAAAAATTTTCGCGGGAAATGCGACGGAAATCATGGTAATCATGATTCCGATCGCGATTTCCGCGATTCAGATCGCGACATTCGCGATCTGAAAAATTTTCGCGGGAAATGCGACGGAAATCATGGTAATCATGATTCCGATCGCGATTTCCGCGATTCAGATCGCGACATTCGCGATCTGAAAAATTTTCGCGGGAAATGCGACGGAAATCATGGTAATCATGATTCCGATCGCGATTTCCGCGATTCAGATCGCGACATTCGCGGATCTGAAAAATTTTCGCGGGAAATGCGACGGAAATCATGGTAATCATGATTCCGATCGCGATTTCCGCGATTCAGATCGCGACATTCGCGATCTGAAAAATTTTCGCGGGAAATGCGACGGAAATCATGGTAATCATGATTCCGATCGCGATTTCCGCGATTCAGATCGCGACATTCGCGGATCTGAAAAATTTTCGCGGGAAATGCGACGGAAATCATGGTAATCATGATTCCGATCGCGATTTCCGCGATTCAGATCGCGACATTCGCGATCTGAAAAATTTTCGCGGGAAATGCGACGGAAATCATGGTAATCATGATTCCGATCGCGATTTCCGCGATTCAGATCGCGACATTCGCGATCTGAAAAATTTTCGCGGGAAATGCGACGGAAATCATGGTAATCATGATTCCGATCGCGATTTCCGCGATTCAGATCGCGACATTCGCGATCTGAAAAATTTTCGCGGGAAATGCGACGGAAATCATGGTAATCATGATTCCGATCGCGATTTCCGCGATTCAGATCGCGACATTCGCGAATCTGAAAAATTTTCGCGGGAAATGCGACGGAAATCATGGTAATCATGATTCCGATCGCGATTTCCGCGATTCAGATCGCGACATTCGCGATCTGAAAAATTTTCGCGGGAAATGCGACGGAAATCATGGTAATCATGATTCCGATCGCGATTTCCGCGATTCAGATCGCGACATTCGCGATCTGAAAAATTTTCGCGGGAAATGCGACGGAAATCATGGTAATCATGATTCCGATCGCGATTTCCGCGATTCAGATCGCGACATTCGCGATCTGAAAAATTTTCGCGGGAAATGCGACGGAAATCATGGTAATCATGATTCCGATCGCGATTTCCGCGATTCAGATCGCGACATTCGCGGATCTGAAAAATTTTCGCGGGAAATGCGACGGAAATCATGGTAATCATGATTCCGATCGCGATTTCCGCGATTCAGATCGCGACATTCGCGATCTGAAAAATTTTCGCGGGAAATGCGACGGAAATCATGGTAATCATGATTCCGATCGCGATTTCCGCGATTCAGATCGCGACATTCGCGGATCTGAAAAATTTTCGCGGGAAATGCGACGGAAATCATGGTAATCATGATTCCGATCGCGATTTCCGCGATTCAGATCGCGACATTCGCGATCTGAAAAATTTTCGCGGGAAATGCGACGGAAATCATGGTAATCATGATTCCGATCGCGATTTCCGCGATTCAGATCGCGACATTCGCGAATCTGAAAAATTTTCGCGGGAAATGCGACGGAAATCATGGTAATCATGATTCCGATCGCGATTTCCGCGATTCAGATCGCGACATTCGCGATCTGAAAAATTTTCGCGGGAAATGCGACGGAAATCATGGTAATCATGATTCCGATCGCGATTTCCGCGATTCAGATCGCGACATTCGCGATCTGAAAAATTTTCGCGGGAAATGCGACGGAAATCATGGTAATCATGATTCCGATCGCGATTTCCGCGATTCAGATCGCGACATTCGCGGATCTGAAAAATTTTCGCGGGAAATGCGACGGAAATCATGGTAATCATGATTCCGATCGCGATTTCCGCGATTCAGATCGCGACATTCGCGATCTGAAAAATTTTCGCGGGAAATGCGACGGAAATCATGGTAATCATGATTCCGATCGCGATTTCCGCGATTCAGATCGCGACATTCGCGGATCTGAAAAATTTTCGCGGGAAATGCGACGGAAATCATGGTAATCATGATTCCGATCGCGATTTCCGCGATTCAGATCGCGACATTCGCGATCTGAAAAATTTTCGCGGGAAATGCGACGGAAATCATGGTAATCATGATTCCGATCGCGATTTCCGCGATTCAGATCGCGACATTCGCGGATCTGAAAAATTTTCGCGGGAAATGCGACGGAAATCATGGTAATCATGATTCCGATCGCGATTTCCGCGATTCAGATCGCGACATTCGCGATCTGAAAAATTTTCGCGGGAAATGCGACGGAAATCATGGTAATCATGATTCCGATCGCGATTTCCGCGATTCAGATCGCGACATTCGCGGATCTGAAAAATTTTCGCGGGAAATGCGACGGAAATCATGGTAATCATGATTCCGATCGCGATTTCCGCGATTCAGATCGCGACATTCGCGATCTGAAAAATTTTCGCGGGAAATGCGACGGAAATCATGGTAATCATGATTCCGATCGCGATTTCCGCGATTCAGATCGCGACATTCGCGGATCTGAAAAATTTTCGCGGGAAATGCGACGGAAATCATGGTAATCATGATTCCGATCGCGATTTCCGCGATTCAGATCGCGACATTCGCGAATCTGAAAAATTTTCGCGGGAAATGCGACGGAAATCATGGTAATCATGATTCCGATCGCGATTTCCGCGATTCAGATCGCGACATTCGCGAATCTGAAAAATTTTCGCGGGAAATGCGACGGAAATCATGGTAATCATGATTCCGATCGCGATTTCCGCGATTCAGATCGCGACATTCGCGATCTGAAAAATTTTCGCGGGAAATGCGACGGAAATCATGGTAATCATGATTCCGATCGCGATTTCCGCGATTCAGATCGCGACATTCGCGATCTGAAAAATTTTCGCGGGAAATGCGACGGAAATCATGGTAATCATGATTCCGATCGCGATTTCCGCGATTCAGATCGCGACATTCGCGATCTGAAAAATTTTCGCGGGAAATGCGACGGAAATCATGGTAATCATGATTCCGATCGCGATTTCCGCGATTCAGATCGCGACATTCGCGATCTGAAAAATTTTCGCGGGAAATGCGACGGAAATCATGGTAATCATGATTCCGATCGCGATTTCCGCGATTCAGATCGCGACATTCGCGATCTGAAAAATTTTCGCGGGAAATGCGACGGAAATCATGGTAATCATGATTCCGATCGCGATTTCCGCGATTCAGATCGCGACATTCGCGATCTGAAAAATTTTCGCGGGAAATGCGACGGAAATCATGGTAATCATGATTCCGATCGCGATTTCCGCGATTCAGATCGCGACATTCGCGGATCTGAAAAATTTTCGCGGGAAATGCGACGGAAATCATGGTAATCATGATTCCGATCGCGATTTCCGCGATTCAGATCGCGACATTCGCGATCTGAAAAATTTTCGCGGGAAATGCGACGGAAATCATGGTAATCATGATTCCGATCGCGATTTCCGCGATTCAGATCGCGACATTCGCGATCTGAAAAATTTTCGCGGGAAATGCGACGGAAATCATGGTAATCATGATTCCGATCGCGATTTCCGCGATTCAGATCGCGACATTCGCGGATCTGAAAAATTTTCGCGGGAAATGCGACGGAAATCATGGTAATCATGATTCCGATCGCGATTTCCGCGATTCAGATCGCGACATTCGCGATCTGAAAAATTTTCGCGGGAAATGCGACGGAAATCATGGTAATCATGATTCCGATCGCGATTTCCGCGATTCAGATCGCGACATTCGCGGATCTGAAAAATTTTCGCGGGAAATGCGACGGAAATCATGGTAATCATGATTCCGATCGCGATTTCCGCGATTCAGATCGCGACATTCGCGATCTGAAAAATTTTCGCGGGAAATGCGACGGAAATCATGGTAATCATGATTCCGATCGCGATTTCCGCGATTCAGATCGCGACATTCGCGATCTGAAAAATTTTCGCGGGAAATGCGACGGAAATCATGGTAATCATGATTCCGATCGCGATTTCCGCGATTCAGATCGCGACATTCGCGATCTGAAAAATTTTCGCGGGAAATGCGACGGAAATCATGGTAATCATGATTCCGATCGCGATTTCCGCGATTCAGATCGCGACATTCGCGAATCTGAAAAATTTTCGCGGGAAATGCGACGGAAATCATGGTAATCATGATTCCGATCGCGATTTCCGCGATTCAGATCGCGACATTCGCGAATCTGAAAAATTTTCGCGGGAAATGCGACGGAAATCATGGTAATCATGATTCCGATCGCGATTTCCGCGATTCAGATCGCGACATTCGCGATCTGAAAAATTTTCGCGGGAAATGCGACGGAAATCATGGTAATCATGATTCCGATCGCGATTTCCGCGATTCAGATCGCGACATTCGCGGATCTGAAAAATTTTCGCGGGAAATGCGACGGAAATCATGGTAATCATGATTCCGATCGCGATTTCCGCGATTCAGATCGCGACATTCGCGATCTGAAAAATTTTCGCGGGAAATGCGACGGAAATCATGGTAATCATGATTCCGATCGCGATTTCCGCGATTCAGATCGCGACATTCGCGATCTGAAAAATTTTCGCGGGAAATGCGACGGAAATCATGGTAATCATGATTCCGATCGCGATTTCCGCGATTCAGATCGCGACATTCGCGAATCTGAAAAATTTTCGCGGGAAATGCGACGGAAATCATGGTAATCATGATTCCGATCGCGATTTCCGCGATTCAGATCGCGACATTCGCGATCTGAAAAATTTTCGCGGGAAATGCGACGGAAATCATGGTAATCATGATTCCGATCGCGATTTCCGCGATTCAGATCGCGACATTCGCGATCTGAAAAATTTTCGCGGGAAATGCGACGGAAATCATGGTAATCATGATTCCGATCGCGATTTCCGCGATTCAGATCGCGACATTCGCGGATCTGAAAAATTTTCGCGGGAAATGCGACGGAAATCATGGTAATCATGATTCCGATCGCGATTTCCGCGATTCAGATCGCGACATTCGCGATCTGAAAAATTTTCGCGGGAAATGCGACGGAAATCATGGTAATCATGATTCCGATCGCGATTTCCGCGATTCAGATCGCGACATTCGCGGATCTGAAAAATTTTCGCGGGAAATGCGACGGAAATCATGGTAATCATGATTCCGATCGCGATTTCCGCGATTCAGATCGCGACATTCGCGATCTGAAAAATTTTCGCGGGAAATGCGACGGAAATCATGGTAATCATGATTCCGATCGCGATTTCCGCGATTCAGATCGCGACATTCGCGGATCTGAAAAATTTTCGCGGGAAATGCGACGGAAATCATGGTAATCATGATTCCGATCGCGATTTCCGCGATTCAGATCGCGACATTCGCGATCTGAAAAATTTTCGCGGGAAATGCGACGGAAATCATGGTAATCATGATTCCGATCGCGATTTCCGCGATTCAGATCGCGACATTCGCGATCTGAAAAATTTTCGCGGGAAATGCGACGGAAATCATGGTAATCATGATTCCGATCGCGATTTCCGCGATTCAGATCGCGACATTCGCGATCTGAAAAATTTTCGCGGGAAATGCGACGGAAATCATGGTAATCATGATTCCGATCGCGATTTCCGCGATTCAGATCGCGACATTCGCGATCTGAAAAATTTTCGCGGGAAATGCGACGGAAATCATGGTAATCATGATTCCGATCGCGATTTCCGCGATTCAGATCGCGACATTCGCGAATCTGAAAAATTTTCGCGGGAAATGCGACGGAAATCATGGTAATCATGATTCCGATCGCGATTTCCGCGATTCAGATCGCGACATTCGCGATCTGAAAAATTTTCGCGGGAAATGCGACGGAAATCATGGTAATCATGATTCCGATCGCGATTTCCGCGATTCAGATCGCGACATTCGCGAATCTGAAAAATTTTCGCGGGAAATGCGACGGAAATCATGGTAATCATGATTCCGATCGCGATTTCCGCGATTCAGATCGCGACATTCGCGATCTGAAAAATTTTCGCGGGAAATGCGACGGAAATCATGGTAATCATGATTCCGATCGCGATTTCCGCGATTCAGATCGCGACATTCGCGGATCTGAAAAATTTTCGCGGGAAATGCGACGGAAATCATGGTAATCATGATTCCGATCGCGATTTCCGCGATTCAGATCGCGACATTCGCGATCTGAAAAATTTTCGCGGGAAATGCGACGGAAATCATGGTAATCATGATTCCGATCGCGATTTCCGCGATTCAGATCGCGACATTCGCGATCTGAAAAATTTTCGCGGGAAATGCGACGGAAATCATGGTAATCATGATTCCGATCGCGATTTCCGCGATTCAGATCGCGACATTCGCGGATCTGAAAAATTTTCGCGGGAAATGCGACGGAAATCATGGTAATCATGATTCCGATCGCGATTTCCGCGATTCAGATCGCGACATTCGCGGATCTGAAAAATTTTCGCGGGAAATGCGACGGAAATCATGGTAATCATGATTCCGATCGCGATTTCCGCGATTCAGATCGCGACATTCGCGATCTGAAAAATTTTCGCGGGAAATGCGACGGAAATCATGGTAATCATGATTCCGATCGCGATTTCCGCGATTCAGATCGCGACATTCGCGAATCTGAAAAATTTTCGCGGGAAATGCGACGGAAATCATGGTAATCATGATTCCGATCGCGATTTCCGCGATTCAGATCGCGACATTCGCGATCTGAAAAATTTTCGCGGGAAATGCGACGGAAATCATGGTAATCATGATTCCGATCGCGATTTCCGCGATTCAGATCGCACATTCGCGATCTGAAAAATTTTCGCGGGAAATGCGACGGAAATCATGGTAATCATGATTCCGATCGCGATTTCCGCGATTCAGATCGCGACATTCGCGATCTGAAAAATTTTCGCGGGAAATGCGACGGAAATCATGGTAATCATGATTCCGATCGCGATTTCCGCGATTCAGATCGCGACATTCGCGATCTGAAAAATTTTCGCGGGAAATGCGACGGAAATCATGGTAATCATGATTCCGATCGCGATTTCCGCGATTCAGATCGCGACATTCGCGAATCTGAAAAATTTTCGCGGAAATGCGACGGAAATCATGTAATCATGATTCCGATCGCGATTTCGCGATTCAGATCGCACATTCGGAATCTGAAAAATTTTCGCGGAAAATCGACGAAATCATGGTAATCATATTCGATCGCGATTTCCGCGATTCAGATCGCGACATTGCGGATCTGAAAAATTTTCGCGGGAAATGCGACGGAAATCATGGTAATTGATTCCGATCGCGATTTCCGCGATTCAGATCGCAACATTCGCGATCTGAAAAATTTTTCGCGGGAAAATGCGACGGAAATCATGGTAATCATGATTCCGATCGCGCGATTCAGATCGCGACATTCGCGGATCTGAAAAATTTTCGCGGGAAAATGCGACAGAAATCATGGTAATCATGATTCCGATCGCGATTTCCGCGATTCAGATCGGACATTCGCGGATCTGAAAAATTTTCGCGGAAATGCGACGGAAATCATGGTAATCATGATTCCGATGCGATTTCGCGATTCAGATCGGACATTCCGATCGGAAAATTTTCGCGGGAAATGCGACAGAAATCATGGTAATCATGATTCCGATCGCGATTTCCGCGATTCAGATCGCGACATTCGCGAATCTGAAAAATTTTCGCGGGAATGCGACGGAAATCATGGTAATCATGATTCCGATCGCGATTTCCGCGATTCAGATCCGACATTCGCGATCTGAAAAATTTTCGCGGAAATGCGACGGAAATCATGGTAATCATGATTCCGATCGCGATTTCCGCGATTCAGATCACATTCGCGGAATCTGAAAAATTTTCGCGGGAAATGCGACGAAATCATGGTAATCATGATTCCGATCGCGATTTCCGCGATTCAGATGCGACATTCGCGAATCTGAAATTTTCGCGGGAAATGCGACGGAAATCATGGTAATCATGATTCCGATCGCGATTTCCCGATTCAATCGCGACATTCGCGAATCTGAAAAAATTTTCGGGAAATGCGACGGAAATCATGGTAATCATGATTCCGATCGCGATTTCCGCGATTCAGATCGCGACATTCGCGGATCTGAAAAATTTTCGCGGGAAATGCGACGGAATCATTAATCATGATTCCGATCGCGATTTCCGCGATTCAGATCGCGACATTCGCGATCTGAAAAATTTTCGCGAAATGCGACGGAAATCATGGTAATCATGATTCCGATCGCGATTTCCCATCAGATCGCGACATTCGCGAATCTGAAAAATTTTCGCGGGAAATGCGACGAAATCATGGTAATCATGATTCGATCGATTTCCGCATTCAGATCGCGACATTCGCGAATCTGAAAAATTTTCGCGGGAAATGCGACGGAAATCATGGTAATCATGATTCCGATCGCGATTTCCCGCGATTCAGATCGCGACATTGAATCTGAAAAAATTTTCGCGGAAATGCGACGGAAATCATGGTAATCATGATTCCGATCGCGATTCCGCGATTCAGATCGCGACATTCGCGAATCTGAAAAATTTTGCGGGAAATGCGACGGAAATCATGGTAATCATGATTCCGATCGCGATTTCCGCGATTCAGATCGCGACATTCGCGGATCTGAAAATTTTCGCGGAAATGCGACGGAAATCATGGTAATCATGATTCCGATCGCGATTTCCGCGATTCAGATCGCGACATTCGCGGATCTGAAAAATTTTCGCGGGAAATGCGACGGAAATCATGTAATCATGATTCCGATCGCGATTTCCGCGATTCAGATCGCGACATTCGCGATCTGAAAATTTTCGCGGGAAATGCGACGGAAATCATGGTAATCATGATTCCGATCGCGATTTCGCGCATTCAGATCGCGACATTCGCGAATCTGAAAAAATTTCGCGGAAATGCGACGGAAATCATGGTAATCATGATTCCGATCGCGATTTCGCGATTCAGACCGCGACATTCGCGATCTGAAAAATTTTCGGGAAATGCGACGGGAATCATGGTAATCATGATTCCGATCGCGATTTCCGCGATTCAGATCGCGACATTCGCGATCTGAAAAATTTTTCGCGGGAAATGCGACGGAAATCATGGTAATCATGATTCCGATCGCGATTTCCGCGATTCAGATCGCGACATTCGCGATCTGAAAAATTTTCGCGGGAAATGCGACGGAAATCAATGGTAACATGATTCCGATCGCGATTTCCGCGATTCAGATCGCACATTCGCGGATCTGAAAAATTTTCGCGGGAAATGCAGAATCATGGTAATCATGATTCGATCGCGATTTCCGCGATTCAGATCGCGACATTCGCGATCTGAAAAATTTTCGCGGGGAAATGCGACGGAAATCATGGTAATCATGATTCCGATCGCGATTTCGCGATTCAGATCGACATTCGCGATCTGAAAAATTTTCCGGGAAATGCGACGGAAATCATGGTAATCATGATTCCGATCGCGATTCGCGATTCAGATGCGACTTCTGATCTGAAAAATTTTCGCGGGAAATGCGACGGAAATCATGGTAATCATGATTCCGATCGCGATTTCCGCGATTCAGATCGGACATTCGCGGATCTGAAAAATTTTCGCGGGAAATGCGACGGAAATCATGGTAATCATGATTCCGATCGCGATTTCCGCGATTCAGATCGCGACATTCGCGAATCTGAAAAATTTTCCGGGGAAATGCGACGGAAATCATGTAATCATGATTCCGATCGCATTTCCCGATTCAGATCGCGACATGACATTCGCGATCTGAAAAATTTTCGCGGGAAATGCGACGGAGATCATGGTATCATGATTCCGATCGCGATTCGCGATTCAGATCGCGACATTCGCGATCTGAAAAATTTTCGCGGGAAATGCGACGGAAATCATGTAATCATGATTCCGATCGCGATTTCCGCGATTCAGATCGCGACATTCGCGAATCTGAAAAATTTTCGCGGAAATGCGACGGAAATCATGGTAATCATGATTCCGATCGCGATTTCCGCGATTCAGACGCGACATTCGCGGATCTGAAAAATTTTCGCGGGAAATGCGACGGAAATCATGGTAATCATGATTTCCGATCGCGATTTCCGCGATTCAGATCGCGACATTCGCGATCTGAAAAATTTTCGCGGGAAATGCGACGGAAATCATGGTAATCATGATTCCGATCGCCGATTCAGATCGCGACATTCGCGGATCTGAAAAATTTTCGCGGGAAATGCGACAAATCATGGTAATCATGATTCCGATCGCGATTTCCGCGATTCAGATTGCGACATTCGCGAAGCCTTCTGAAAAATTTTCGCGGAAATGCGACGAATCATGGTAATCATGATTCCGGATCGCGATTTCCGCGATTCAGATCGTGACATTCGCGAATCTGAAAATTTCCGCGGAAATGCGACGGAAATCATGGTAATCATGATCCGATCGCGATTTCCGCGATTCAGATGCGACATTCGCGGATCTGAAAAAATTTTCGCCGGGAAAATGCGAGCGAAATCATGGTAATCATGATTCCGATCGCGATTTCCGCGATTCAGATCGCGACATCGCGGATCTGAAAAATTTTCGCCGGAAATGCGACGGAAAATCATGGTAATCATGATTCGATCCGATTTCCGCGATTCAGATCGGACATTCGCGATCTGAAAAATTTTCGCGGGAAATGCGACAGAAATCATGGTAATCATGATTCCGATCGCGATTTCCGCGATTCAGATTGGAACATTCGCGAATCTGAAAACATTTTCCGGAAATGCGACGGAAATCATGGTAATCATGATTCCGATCGCGATTTCCGCGATTCAGATCGCGGACATTCGCAATCTGAAAAATTTTCGTGGGGAAAATGCGACGGAAATCATGGTAATCATGATTCCGATCGCGATTCCGCGATTCAGATCGCGACATTCGCGGATCTGAAAAATTTTCGCGGGAAATGCGACGGAA
>CAAHFI010319082.1:0-15076 GCA_900893395.1 Euglena gracilis
TAAGCAGGTGGGAAATGGACAGGGGGGATTATTCCCTGGACCCCCAACTTTTCAATGGCTGAGGCAGCAGTTCAAAAATTACATAAACCTGAAAACAGACCTTTTTGCCTCACCAGGCAACAAAAACTGCCACAATTGTGGCCAGGTGGCCCCACTGGGAAGCCACAGCAGTGGATGCATTGCAATGTCCACTAGACAGTATGGGAGGACTTTATGCAAACCCCCCCTGGTCTGTAATCCAAAAATTTCTCCCCAGGTTAAAAATGTTTCCACAAACCAAAGCTTTGATGGTCACCCCCTACTGGGATTCAGCCACATGGTGGCCCCAATTAATAAAAAGAAAGTACCAGGGACCCCTGCCTGAAAATCACCTCTTACAAGGGTATGTTCACCAATTGCAGGGGGGAAAAATGCCACCCCCAGGTGGCCCTCCTTTGCATGATTTGCTCAGGCAAATTTTGGAGGGGAAACAAATACAAAATTCAACCATTACAGATTTCCTGGGAAGAAACCCCAGTTTGAAAAGGTACCAAAGTGCCTTTATGCTTTTATGGGTGATTCTGGAAAAAATGGGGGTACCCCCCCTGAAGCCACCACTGACCAAGTGGTTGACGCTTTAATTCAACTGTTCCAATTCGCAATGCATACAGCCCAAGCACGTAATGCATACAGTGCTATCCTATTGATCCCTGGCTTTGGGGCCTGAGGTTCCATGCCATGTTGGCACCTTACAAAAGGCTTTGGAACCAAAACCTGGAGAAATATGGTGCATTCTGGGATCCCCTCCCAATCCTCCTGGGGCTGGCACAGTCCCCCTGCCCTCTGATATATGTACATTGCGACACAACTCATTTTTGTTCACGAACCCTCTGTTTGTACCGATTGTCTGATTTGGCACAGGTCCAAAGAACCACCAGTGTGTTGGGGGGGGCACCCTACATCAAAAATTAAACGTAAAGGTCGGAAACTCCACAAGTGTGAGCGAGTTGTCTCCATTCCCCAGTGCCCCCAAATCAGCCCCTTTCATTTAATGTTGTCTTATGTGGCAGCAACACGTTTCTTTTGATACCTGGGGGCCCCCTTTTTAATTACATTAAAAACCCCATACAAAGCCATTAAGGCAGATACCATTGCTTCTGTCACCAAAGACTTTTTGAACAAACAGGATGTACCCCCCCAGGTGTGGGGACCCCACTCCACCAGAGGGGCAGGGGTTGGTTTGCTAAAAAAATTGGGCCTTTCTGCCCAAGAAGTTTGTGAAATTGGCCAATGGAAGGGGGTGGAGGCTTTCACAGCCCATTATCAAAGACTTGGTGCCCAAGGTTCTTTGGAGAATGCCCTGGCCCCCTTTTTTGAGGACAATCTGGCCTCAGAATGGCAGAGTGCGGAGCCCGAGGTGTCTCGTACTCCCTCGAGGCAAGCCGAAAAGGGAGGAAGGGACACCGAGGGCGAAGCACAAAGACATCGTGAGCCCGACCTCCCCACCCCTTTAAGAAAATTTGTCTTCAAACGCCCTCGGTCAGAAGATGGGGCCAGGGGGGGCAGAGGGGGGGGACCCCCCAGGGAAAAAGACAGCGCCATGGTCGCCACGTCGGAAGCACAGCAGCCAACTCCGGCGAGGCGGCACTAAGCGGGACCTCCTAACCCAGCGCAGCGAACAATCACACAACTAACGCCGGCGAGCAAGGCATGGCCTCACAATGTCTTTGTGTTTCGCCTCGGTGTCCCTGCCTCCTTTTCGGCTTGCCTCGAGGGAGTACGAAAAGACCTTGTTCGCCGGCGAACAAGGCCTTGGCGGCGGAGCCATGCCTTGCCCCTTGCCGGCGGTGCTGTATTGTTTTTGGTGCGTTTGGTTAGGAGGTGCCCTTCTTTCCGGAGTTGGCTGGACACCTCGGGCTCTTTGCCCTTACTAAGCGGGACCTCCTCACCCAGCGCAACCAAACAATCCAAACAGAACCGCCGAGCAAGGCGTGGCCTCACAAGTGCCTTTTTCGCCCGAGTTGGCTGATTCTAAATTTGCCCTTCGGAAACCCAGAAGAAGGAGCTTCAAATTTGAATGAGAAGTCAGTAAAATTTTCCGGAATGTGACGCTCGTAGGGAATATCAAATCAGAATTTGTTGACATGCTCAAGACTTCAATGAAAAATGCAATTGCCAACCCGAAGAGAGCATCGCCGAACAATAAGAGCTTGCCCCTACTCGGGGACAGTCTTTTGCTCCTGGGATTTTCTCCTTCTGATATGCGCTGGCCCCAGTGGCCTTGAAATTGTTGAGGTGAGAAGAATGATGACGGCCCCATTGGCCTTGATGATAATTCTGGACCAATGGCCCTCTGGATGTTGGCTCCACTGGTCCTCTTGAAACTTTGACAGTCCCCATTTCTCTTTGATCTGGGGCGCCATGCCCATTGAAAATCTTGGGGGGCCTCTGGGGCTTTACTCCTGAGAGGGTTTGTGATGAGAAATTGGTTGGGGGGTTGTTGTGGACCTTCCTGCCCCTGCCACTGGGATCTGTTTGTGGAATCGGCCTCCCTGGCCTTGGTATTGTTGGCCACCCTGGCCTTTGTTTCCATCGGCCACCATGGCCATTGCTGTTGTGGCCTCCATGGACCAGCTTGAACAAGGTATTGGTGTGGTGGTCTGGGATATGGGCCTCCATGGCCCTTGCCGTAGAGGCATGACAGCTGACTTGGCTTTGGTGTCCTTCGCAGTTTTCTGACCACTTTTCTGCCAAAGTCTGTGGCTGTCACTGGGTGGGTTTTAGAAACGTTTTCTGGGGGGGGATGGGACAGCCACGGATCCCACGGTTGCAGCGCGCCGACAGTTCGGCCAGCTTTAGCGGGTTTCAATATACTGTGGCAGCCCCTGGAGTATGCCCTCAAAGGAGCAGTGGAGGACAAGGGGGTAACCCCCCTCTGCTTTCTTTGTCAATGTGCATGGCAGGGACAAGCCAAAACAAGGGGGAGACCCAAAAGGGGGCCCTATGGTAGTCAATCGACACCACCAATTACAAAGTAGAGGATCAGACAGTTGTCAAAGATTTGCTATATTCTGGGTTCAAAATCAATGTGAAAACGTCCGCCCTCCAGCCCACCCAAATGGTAACCCATCTGGGTTCAACTGAACTTCTAGGAAGGAAAGTTACAAGTGCCTCCACAGAAAGTCAAAACCATAAAGTAGGAGCTGTAAAAATTGTCAAAAAGATTACATGTCAAAAAGGCAGTTGGCTGCAATTTTGGGCCAAATAAGATGCAACCTAATGGCCCTATCCTTTTTAGAAGCTTTTATGTACACCCTGGCAAATTTTTTTGGTGGCAAAGTCCACAGCCCCCTGGGACTCAAAACACCCCCTTTCTCAGGAAAGCAAGGCCAAATTAAGGGAGTTAAAAAATTTACTGGACACATGGGGGGCAGACCCTTCCCCCAAAATGCAACCAGAGTGTTGCACTCAGACAGCAGCACCCATGCCTGGGGGGGGGGGCTGGACATCCACACAGGAGAAATTGTGCAGGAATTTTGGAGAAAAGGCTCCATTTTGCACATCAATGTAAAGGAGCTCAGTGCAGCAATCAGCACTGCAAAAAAGTTTGAGCAAACCTGGAGATACCATCTCCTTGTCAGCTGACAACCAGGTAATTTACTATTACCTAACAAAAGGTGGGGCAGAAAGGCCCCATTCAACAAAATGCTGTGACCATTTTTCAAATGGTGCATGAAAAACAAGTAAACCTCCAAGTCAACTGGGAACCTTCAAAGAATGCCTGGCAGACCCCATAAGCAGATGGGAAATGGACAGGGGGATTATTATATAGACCCCCAACTTTTTCAATTGCTGAGACAGAAATTCAAAGATTTCATATATTTGGAAACAGATTATTCGCTTCCTCGGGCAAACAAAAAAAAACTTCCCAAATTTGTGGCCAGGTGGCCCCAGTTGGAGGACACAGCAGTAAATACATTATGAGCAAATCATGCAAAACAGGGGCCTCCTGGTGGGTGGCATTTGTTCCCTCTTGCAGGTGGTGAAAATGTCCCTGTAAGGGGTGCTTTTCAGGCAGGGGTCCCGGAAATTTCATTTTTATTAATTGGGGCCACAACGTGGCTGAATCCCAATAGGGGGTGACCATCAAAACTTTGGTCTGGGGAAACATTTTCGACGTGGGTAGAAACTGTTGAACTATTGACCAGGGGGGGTTGCATAAAATCCCCCATGTTGTCCAGTGGACATTGGTGCTACGCTTTTGATTCCTTTGGTTTGGTGGGCTGAGATTCCACACCTGTTCTGAGTGTCCTTTCAGGAACTTCCTTGGCCACTGGCTTTTATTGATCTTATCTTATTTTTTCAGGCAAGCAAGACTATATCCAGACTTCTGAGGCATTGTCCAGTTTGATTGCTCCCTTTTGAAACGAATTAGGGGAACCTATTTTCACTATTCCTACTGTGTGTTCTGCCCTCCCACACACCCCTCCCAGGCCATTGCCGACAACCTACGAAGTTAGGCGGCTGGCAATGAAATGGGAGGTTTTTTTTCACGGGGGGGGGCGCTGTCCAGGGGTACTGTACAAGAGAACCACTTAAGGCGTAACACAGCTGCTGCCACCAAGGCCAGTCCAATACAACACTCCATGACCCCCCGTTGCCCACTCCTGGGCCCAATTGGACGCCATCTGAGAAAACCTGTGATTTCCCCCAGAAACCACAAGTTATCTCAGAAGTCCACCCAGAAGCCCAGGCCGGCTCGGGTTGCAAATTTGAATGCCAGGGCAGGGCCCCCTAGAGGCGGCACCAACAAAATGGCAGGGCCCGGAACTAACGATTTTCAAAAATCCAAAATTGACATTGAAATCCCCAATTCTTGATGCAACCCTTTTTAAGACATTTTGGTGAACTTTCTTGCCCAAAATTGTGTGCATTGATCCGAGCCGAGTCAGGCAC
Organism: Euglena gracilis; assembly: GCA_900893395.1. NCBI lineage: Eukaryota > Euglenozoa > Euglenophyceae > Euglenales > Euglenaceae > Euglena > Euglena gracilis. Next base: position 4,936 of record CAAHFI010319082.1, read on the forward strand.
CAATGACGTCCCATAGATTTACACCACAATGGACAATTGATGGACAATTGCCTATAATTGCACAGTGTGTGGTGACGCACAAGGGGCTGCTGGGCCCGAAAATGCGGAGCATTTGCCTCCCAACCCATCACATCAGTGCAAAAACTTGGAACGGGAAATGACGTGTGCAATTTTGCCGGTGCGTCCTGGGGCTACTGGGCCAAATTTGCTTTTGGAAAGTGCCTCGCAACCCATTAAATGGTCTGGCAAAAGGGCTTCTTGGCTCGAAATTTCCAGCAACGGACTCCCAACCCAAACAAAAGGCACAAATGCAACAGAAAGGGTTTTCACTGAAATTCCGGTTCAACCACTCCTCCATCCATTCTTGACATTCGTTCTCCTCCATCCCCTTCTTCGAGTGGCATTGGCTGCCCAACTTGGAACAACCTTGCAGTCCTGCAGATCTCAAGGGTCATCAAAGCCAAATGTCACCAAACTCTTCAGTGACTTCACCAGTAAATCCCACACTGGCCATTTCGTCCCTTTGCAGGGCCTGCCATCCAACACGAAAAACCACACTCCAGTTTCAAAATATACCTTATTCTCGTACAGCAGCAGCAGAGCTTGTAACCATGATGACCCTGGGGCTATACAAATTATAGAGCAGGGCTGCAGCACAATCTTGTAGGCAACCTCTGGCCACAAGGACCAAAGGACTATTGCACCAAAATGGCACATCCGTGGGCCAATACTGATGTAATAAGTCTTCTTCCAGGCTGAAATACTTGTCACACCTTGAATTACGTGAGCTTGCAAAGATCAATTTGGGAGCCACCCCCAAATTCCTGACAGATGTGCTTGAAATGGAGATATCGAGCTGTGTAACCTTGCCTGACATACTTCCCCTGGACAGGTTCGGGAGAACCTTGACTAACAAATGTCCTCCTGTGAAAAGGGGGTGTGGCGATTTCCCCCTGGGGGGCCTCACTTCTTTTTCTTGCACTTCAGCCTTCTGGCCCTTGACTTTTTCCCCATCTTGCTGCGGAGCTCACTTCAAATTCCAAACTTACAACCAGAGGGCAGAGCAATCCAAATTACTTGAACAGGCAAACATGACAAAGGAGTACGCTGATTTCCACTGTACAGAATATACAGATGAGAGTTCCTAATTACGCAGGGTAAGCTTAACTGCCCAATCTTGGCATGTCAGCGCACTACTCTGTGATATCCACTGCACTCAGCACCTCAAAGGCTGCGGACACACTCCCTTCCCAAAAAGCTTCCCAGAAGCTATATCGACTCCTTGTCGCAGCCTTTGTGGGCCGAACGGTGGGGCAGCCCCCCCCCCCCCGGAGCGCCGCCGAAAACCGTCTTTTCCAACGGTGGGCAGATCTCCTGGGGGAGCCACCAAAGCCGTCAACCCGGCGAAAATCCACTTCGGGGGGGCAGCCTGCGGGCGCCCAGTCACCGCTTTGGGGCAGCCTTTGAAGGCGCTACAACCCTGCAAACACCCAAAACGTGGGGGGGCAGCCTAATTGAGCGCCCGACTATCCACAAGGGGCGGTGGCAGCACATTTTGCGGCCACACTCGCCTCCCCGTCATAAAACAAAAAACAAACATGGCCACTGAAGGAATCATCACCTGTGGAGGGGCAGCTTCCTAGCGCCCACGGTCCACGGGGGGGGGCAGCCTCTGCGCCCACCTCACCTCCCAAAATTAAAAGCATACATTGGATCACCCGGACAAATCCTCATCTGTGAGGGGCAGCTTACCCCAAGCGCCCAACTGTCCACGGGGGGGGAGCTCTGCGCCCACCTCGCCTCACAAACGCCACCTCTCACTCCCACTGCCCTTGCGGCTGGTAGTTAGTTCTTCGCCAACTCCAGTCCCCCTCTTCGGCTAGGACCGCAAACAGAAGGAAGATCACACGAAAGTCTGAAAGGCACGCCAACAAGGGAAATGTCGCCTTAGTCTGCCTTCTTCTCCCCGAACTTCGGCTGAGAATATCCACCCAAGCCAATGTGCGGCCCTGCAGGGCGCCCACTTGAGACACATCGATTGACCAAAAAAGTGCGGGGGCAGCCACCATGGCGCCTCGGCCCGTGAATCGCCCTTACAGGGTGGGGGGCAGCCTCAGCAGGGCGCCACCTGCCACAGCCTCGCCCGATTGAATAAAACGGTTGAGCCCATCCCAAACCGAGGTGGGGCAGCCTCGCCAGGGCGCCGCATGCCCACAGGTCACCAGGGGTAAAAAGGGGGGGCAGCCACTTGCTGGCACCATCAACCCCAACGGACTCACTCCTCTGCCCACTGTCTCTCTTCCTTCTCCTTCGTCTCCTTGCTGCCGATGTTGTCCAGCGGGGCACCCCCTTCCTCGTCCAGCTCCATCCACTTCTCTGCCTCGGTCATCGCCTTCTTTTCCCCTCGTCGGCTCCGGTCCAGCAGTACTGCCCGTAGCCACAGGGGGCTTTGCTGTGAAAGAGAATCTTGTCCACTGTGGATAATAGTGTCTTCGAAACTACATACCTCTGCACCTCATCCCACAGAGGGGTCCCTTGACATCTGGCAGCAGCACCACCAACTTTCTCCCTGGTGTCTTCCTCAGACACTTCCACTAGGCGTTCTCACCTGCTTCTTCACGCTCACAGCACCACCGTCCATGCGGCTTGGCCTGCAGTCTTTGTCGCACATCTGTCTCCAGCCGCATGCACAACCAGGCCCCCTCGCCCTGGGGGGTGCTGGCAACCGACACACCCTGGTCCAACCCGCTTGTCTGCGGCTCCTCTTGCTGCTCTGTGTTGCATTCCACATGACGTACACTGGCATGGCCTGCACCGGCATCATCTGTATTTCCCTGTGGACCACCATCTCCATGTCTGCCATCATGACCTCTGGCTTGCCACCTTGGACGTCCCCTGCCATGGGAACTCCTGGAATGTCCAACAGACCATGTCCCTTCGCAGCATGTCCAGCACCAACAATTGCATGCCCCAGACCCAGATGCGGCATGCACGCCAGCAGCATGCACAACTCCTTCACCGTGTCCAGAACCCCCATCATGGACTCCAGCAAGCATGACCAGAACTGGAATGTAGACCAGCATGTCCTCCAGCAATGACCAGAACTGGAATGTGGGCCAGCATGGCCTCCAGCAGCATGACCAAAACTGGAATGTCGACCAGCATGGCCTCCATCAGCATGACCAGAACTGTGTAGACCAGCCAGAGCTTCCAGATCCAGATCAACTTCCTCCTCCAGCCTCACTCTGCGCACAATGCCACACGTGCAATGACACCTTCTGAATGCCCACTGGCTCCAGCGCCTCTTTGTGCATGTCCTTTCTGTCTCATCTCCAGACATGTCATCTTCCGCAATGCTCATACTCCTTTGTGTGAAAAAGGGGGTGTGGCGATTTCCCCCTGGGGGCCTCAATTCTTTTTCTTGCACTTCAGCCCTTCTGGCCCTTGACTTTTTCCCCATCTTGCTGCGGAGCTCACTTTCAAATTCCAAAATTACAACCAGAGGGCAGAGCAATCCAAAATCACTTGAACAGGCAAACATGACAAAGGAGTACGCTGATTGCCACTGTACAGAAAAAATATACGGATGGGAGTTCCTAATTACACAAGGCAATTCTTAACTCCCAGTCTTGGCACGTCAGCGCACCACTCTGTGATCTCCACTGCACTCAGCACCTCAAGGCTGCGGACACAACAGCACAAAAAATGAGCTGCAGAAAACTCAGTTCTATTGTGGGGCATGCCAGAAGCCATTTGGTCTCCATGCATTTCTCAGAATTCTGACAGAACAACTTTTACAAAATGGTGGATTTGTACTCAAATGGGGTTGGACCACACCATAACCATTCCCCAGGGGTCAAATATCAAATTGTGGAGATAAAAGCGTTTTGCAGCCAGGTGTGGGCAGAGCTTTTTAATCCCAGGCCTCTTAGGACCTGTTTTCAGACAGCAGCACCTGGCAGTGGGGGGGGGTTGGACAAAAAACTCAGGCCAAAAAGTGCAGGATTTTTGGAGGGACCTCACATCCTTCACATCAACCAAGAAGAGTTGATGTCAGCAGTGGAAACAGTAAAAAGTCTGGCCAAACCAAAACAAACAATAATGCTTCATGTGGACAGCCAGGTGGCTGTAAGTTATTTAACAAAATGGGAGGCAGAAAGCCCAACCTAAATTTCATCTTTAAACCCCTGCTGTATCATTGTAAGGAAAAGCAAATCAATTTGCAGGTGGTTTGGGGTCCCACAAAAGAGCAATTGGCAAACTCCCTGACCCGGGAGCAAAGGGACCAGGGATTTATACCCTAATACTGCAAGAGGGGGGGTGGACACCACCCACTGGAAACCCCACAGCACCAGAGGGTTAGGGTTTTATGGTGGAAAATTGCTTTTGCAAGTGGAAAAGTCCAGCAATTGGGTCAATGGGGAAATTTTGGGCCTTACAAGCTCATTATTTGAAACTGGGTGTCGTGTCAAAAATTCAAAACATTATGGCCAAAGGGGTTGCATAGTACCTAACTATCTCGCAGTGCGGAGCCCGAATGGTCTCGGACCCCAACGACACAGGAAGGGGGAGGAAGGGACCAAGAGGGCGAAGCTCAAGAGGATGTGAGCACAACCCCCCACCCAAAAAACAGCAGAAAAAGAAAAAAATCCAAACAGAAAGGGGACCCCCACCAGGCAGCCATGCGAGAGTGGGGGGGCGCGGGCCACGACGGTTCAGCTTCCCCAAGGTGTCGCACGAGGCGTCATCATCGCCAACTCCAGAAAACAAAGGCGCAGTGAGAAGCCCCGCCCGCGCACGCACAAACACACCAGAGCAGAGCAGCCGGGGAAACACCTCAGGCCATTTTCGTACTCCCTCGAGGAAAACCGACCAGGGAGGAAGGGACACCGAGGGCGAAGCACAAAGACCTTGTGAGGCCATGCCTTGCTCGCCGGCGGTGTTGTTTGGATTGTTCTTGTTCGCTGGGTTAGGAGTCCCTGCTTAGTGCCGCCTCGCCGGAGTTGGCTGACGATGCTGCTCCGACTGGGCGACGTGGCTTTTGCCCCTGGGGGGGTCCCCCCCTCTCCCCCCCTGGCCCCCACTGTCTGACCGAGGGCTTTTGAACACAAATTTTCTTTTACGGGTGGGGGGGTCGGGCTCACAAGGTCTTTGTGCTTCGCCCTCGGTGTCCCTTCCTCCCTGGTCGGTTTTCCTCGAGGGAGTACGAGACACCTCGGGCTCCGCACTTTGCCCTTGTGAGGCCAGATTGTGCACTGAAATTAGGGGGCCAGGGCATTTTCCAGGGCACCTTGGGCACCAAGTCGTTGATAGTGGGCTGTAAAAGCCTCCACCCCCTCCACTGACCAATTTCACAAACTTCTTGGGCAGAAAGGCCCAATTTTTTGAGTAAACCAACTCCTGCCCCTCTGGTGGAGTGGGCCCCCCACACCTGGGGGGTACCCCATGCTTGGCCAAAAAGTCTTTTGTGATGGAAGCAATGGTGTCTGCACTTATGGCCCTGAAGGGGGGTTTTAAGGAAATAGGAGGGGACCCCCAGGTCTGACGAATAAACGTGTAGCAGCCACATAGCACATCATTAAATGAAAGGGGCTGATTTGGGGACATTGGGGAATGGACACAACCCTTTCCCACTTATGGAATTTCTGTCCTTTACGCTTAATCTTGATGTAGGGTGCCCTACCCAACACACTGGTGGTTCGCTTGACTTGCGATAAGTCGGAGGATCGGTATAAACAGAGGATTCGTGAGCAAAAAATAAGTTGTGTACGCAATGTACAAATATCAGTGGGCATAGGCGCCTTTGCCAGCCCCAGGAGGATTGGGAGGGGATCCCAAAATGCCCCATACTTCTCAAGATTTTGGTTCCAAAGCCTCTTGTAGGGGGTCAGCAGGGTGTGGAATCTCAGCCCACCAAACCCAGGAATCAAAAGCATAGCACTGTAGGCATTACGGGCTTGGGCCTTGGAAAACTGGAATAATTGAATTAAAGCGTCAGCCACTTGGTCTGTGGTGGCTTCAGGGGGGGGCACCCCCATGTGTTCCAAAATGACCCACAGAAGTGCAAAAGCACTCTGATAACGCTTTAAACTGGGGTTTCTCCCCAGGAAATCGTTAATGGTCTTAACCTGAATTTGTTTCCCCTCCAAAATTTGCCTGAGCAAATCATGCAAACCAGGGGCCACCTGGGGGGTGGCATTTGTTCTCCCCTGCAGTTGGTGAACATGCCCTTGTAGGGGGTGATTTTCAGGCAGGGGGTCCCTGGAACTTTCATTTTTATTAATTGGGGCCACCAGGTGGCTGAATCCCAGTAGGGGGTGACCATCAAAACTTTGGTCTGGGGAAACATTTTCAACCTGGGTAGAAATTGGTGAATTATTGACCAGGGGGGGTTTGCATAAAGATCCCCCATGTTGTCCAGTGGACATTGCAATGCATTTACTGCTGTGGCATCCCAGTGGGGCCACCTGGCCACAAAATTGGGCAGTTTTTTGTTGCCTGGGGAGGCAAACAAATCTGTTTCCAGATTTATGAATTTTTTGAACTGCTGTCTGAGCCATTGAAAAAGTTGGGGGTCTAAAGAATAATCCCCCCTGTCCATTTCCCATCTGCTGATGGGGTCTGCCAGGCATTCTTTTGAAGGTACCCAGTTGACTTGGAGGTTTACTTGGTGCTCCATGCACCACTTGAAAAATGGTCTCAGCATTTTGTTGAAGGGTCCTTTCTGCCCCCACCTTTTGTCAGGTAAAAGTAAATTACCTGGTTGTCCACTGATAAGGAAACGGTTTCCCCAGGTTTGCTCAAACTTTTCACAGTGCTGATTGCTGCACTGAGCTCCTTTACATTGATGTGCAAAATGGAGTCTTTTCTCCAAAATTCCTGCACAATTTCTCCTGTGTGGATGTCCAGCCCCCCCCAAGCATGGGTGCTGCTGTCTGAGTGCAACACTCTGGTTGCATTTTGTGGGAAGGGTCTGCCCCCCAGGTGTCCAGCAGAATTTTTATTTCCCTTAATTGGGCTTTGATTTCCTGGGAGATGGGGTGTTTTGAGTCCCAGGGGGCTGTGGACTTTGCCACCAAAAAATTTGCCAGGGTGTCTGTAAAAGCCCTTAAAAAGGGCAGGGCCATTAGGTTGCATCTTATTTGGCCCAAAATGGCAGCCAATTGCCTTTTTGACATGTAATCTTTTTTCACAATTTTTCCCAGCTCCTTTTTTATGGTTTTGACTTTCTGGGGGGGCACCTGTAGTTTTCCTTCCTGGAAGTTCAGTTGAAACCCCAGATGGGTTACCACTTGTGTGGGCTGCAGGGTGGACTTTTTCACATTGATTTTGAATCCAGAATCCAGCAAATCTTTGACAACTGTTTTCAGGTGATGTTGTAAAATGTTTTGGGTGGGGGCCACCAGCAAAATGTCGTCCAGGTAAATAAATACCTGGATGCCCCTTTTTCTCCACAGTTTTCGAATGTTTTCATCACTGACATGAAAATTTGGGGCATTACATTTAGCCCAAAGCAGCCTGTTTGAAATTCCCAGGTCTGCCCCCCACCTGATGCCTTAAAAATGGCCTGAGGCCTGGACTTACTGGAATATGAAAATAGGCATCTTTTAGGTCTATTTTTGCTGCCCAGTGGCCTTTTTCCAAAACTGGAAAAATGTGTTGGATATGATCCAACTTGAAGGGTTTTACTTGAAACTGCTGATTTATTTCTCTGCAGTCGCTGATCATTCTCCATTTGGTTGTTCCCCCTTCTGTTTTTGAAATTAAAAACCATGGGATCAAATGCTGGGTGTCTGAATCCCAAACTCGTTTCACTGACCCAGATTTTTCGTAATCCAGCAGAATTTTTTCTGCCTGGTTCAGGTCCAGGTTGGCCCTGGGTTTTGGGTGGGTGGACAATTTTGGGGGATTTACCCAGGGGGGCTGAATTCCATTCTTGATCAGTTGACATGTTGCTGGGGGGCATTTTTTGTCCACCATTTTAGACTTTTCTGAAGTCTCTGGTACAGGGGGTGTCTCCCCATTTTTCCTCCATGGAATTTATTTTCCCAACCAGATGATTTTCTGGGGCTGGGTGAGGGGTGTTGGACATTGCACCTCTGAAGTGAATTGAGCATTTTGCAAAGGTGGCTGGGGGGTGTGCATGCTCTGCTCACAGTCTCTCTGATCCTCCACTTTGTCATTGTTGTTGTCGATTGACATACCATAGGGGCCCCTTTTTGGGTCTCCCCCTTGTTTTGATTTGCCCCTGCCATGGGCACTGAAGAATAAACTTGAGGGGGGGTTGCCCCCTTGTCCTCCATAGCCCCTTCTGGGGCATCCTCCTGAGGCTGCCACTGGAATAAAATATTGGAATCCCCTGCTGGGGGACAGCCCTTTAGCTTCTGGGGGTTCTCCCCTTCTGATATTCGATGGCCCCAGTGGCCTTGATAATAATTCTGGCCCCACTGGCCTTTTGATGTTGGCCCCACTGGCCTTCTTGAGATTTTGAAAGTCCCCATTGACTTCTCTTTGATCTTGGGCGCCATGCCCATTGATAATCTTGGGGGCCTCTGGGGGCCAATCCTTTTCCCCTGATGGGGTTTGTGATGAAGAAATGGCTGGGGGGGTTTGTGGACCTGTCCTGCCCCTGCCATTGGGCATTTGTTTGTAGAATTGGCCACCCTGGCCTTGGTATTGTTGGCCACCCTGGCCTTTGTTCCATCGGCCGCCATGGCCATTGCTGTTGTGGCCGCCCTGGCCCAGCTTGCTGTTGTGGCCGCCCTGGCCCAGCTTGAACAAGGTATTGGTGTAAGTGGCATAACGTTGGCCCCAGTGGCCCTGGCTCCAATGGCCGTAGTGGCCTGCTGGTTGTTGCTTCTGCCCCTTCGGGGTCTTCTGACCACTGTCTGCCAGGGTCCGTGGCCATCCCTTTGGGGGGTTTGGGTTCTGGAAATTTCTGTGGGGGAAATTTGTTTTGGGGAAGGGGCAGCCACGGCTCGCCACAGTTGACCTGCGCCGTCAGGTTGTCCAGCTTCTGCTGCTGCTGCCTCTTGAAGTTCTCCAGCGCTGTGCTTCTTTGAAGTTGCATCTTTCATTGAATTCTTTCGAAAAAGTCAACAACTTTTGATTTGAAGTTCTGCACGAGCGTGACTGTCTGGATAATTTGAATTGATTGATTGTCTTCTTCTTTTCTCAATTGGTGAGGTATTTGAAGTTCCTTTCTTCTGGGTGTCGAAGGGCAAATTAGGAATCAGCCAACTCCGGCGAAAAAAGGCACTAAGCAGGGACTCCTAACCCAGCGAACAAGAACAATCCAAACAACACCGCCGGCGAGCAAGGCATGGCCTCACAAGGGCAAAGTGTTTTTTGGATTCGCGTGCGTCAGCCAGGTGAGGGTTCCCTGTGAATTCTTTAAAAAAATGATTCAACAACTTTTATTTGAGGTTCTGAACGAGCGTGACTTTCTGTATAATTTAAATTGATTGATCGTATTCTTTCTTTTCTTAACTGACAAGGTATTTGATGTTCGTGTCTTCTCTGGTGTGTCGAAGGGCAAATTAGCAATCAGCCAGCTCTGGCGAGAAAAGGCACCAAACTGCAACTTCAAAGAAGCGCAGCGCTGGAGACCTTAAAAAGGCAGCAGCAGCAGCAGCCTGACAACCTGACGACGCGGGTCGACTGTGGCGAAACCGTGGCTGCCCCTTCCCGACAGAAATTTCCCCAACAGAAATTTCCACAACCCAAACCCCCAAAGTGATGGCCATGGACCTTGGCAGACAGTGGTCAGAAAACCTCAAAAGGGGCAGAAGCAACAACCACCAGGCAGCTACGGCCATTGGGACCAGGGCCATGGGGGCCAAATTACTCAACACACAATGTATCCAAGCAGGGCCATGACAACCAGAACCGCACAAGCCACAAGGCAACAAAGGCTATGACGGAAAAACCGGCCATGAAGGCATCTGCAGCTACAAAAGTCGCTGGAACAAAAGCAAATGGGCGACCAGCACCAAGACCTCACACTTTCTCATTCACATAACCCCTCAGGAGGCAAGGGTAGGGCCCAAAGACCCCTCAAGATTTACAGTGGGCTTGGCCCAAGATTTCTTGTCAAGGCCATTGGGGCAAGCATTCTTAGCAATGCCCCTGGGCCCATCAT
>CAAHFI010322763.1:0-15062 GCA_900893395.1 Euglena gracilis
CCCCCTGGACGGACTTCCACCCCCACACAGACATTTTGACCTGGGACTACAGGCGATACCCGGTTGGATTTTTTGAGGTTATTGCCGCTAGTCCCCCCTGTAATATTTATTCCACAGCTTATAACCCCAGGCCAAGGGATTTCTCCCAGGCGGATTCCCTGGCCGTTTCTTCGATTCGTGCAGCCATGTGCTCCATCAGGTGGATGTCGACTGCAGGGGGTTGTTGCTGCTGCTGCTGCTGCAGAACCACTCTTCGTTGGCTTTTTCCAAAGCCAAAACCCGAAAAGTCAGGTGCTGCACAGCCCACTGGAGGTCTCTGTTACTTTGTAAAAATTGCCCCAGGGGTCTTCAAATTCCTGATTTTGTGAACCCCCCCTGGGGGTGGCTTCAGAACTTTCATAGGCTGGGGGTTGGACCTCCTCCTCACCCCCCTCGATGAAAATATGAGGAGGCTGGGGGGCTGCAGCAGCTGCTGGCTGACCGTGATCAACCTCACGGTGCAGCCGTTTTTTGCTGAACTTCATCACTGCCTGGTGATGAAGCCGGTGTTCGGGGTCGTCGAGCAGAAGTAGAGCTGGGCTGGTCCTTCGGGTTTTCCTCTGCCTGCTCGACTTCTGCTCTGACCCGTTCGCTGCTGTCCCAGTTATTATTATTGTTTAAGCCCAGCACATTGACCTGTGCTTGCTTTTCAAAGAAAACTGGCTGGGGTTATCACCCCCCTGCCCTGCCGAGGCACTTGCCGTTTCCTTCGCCAGCCCATCTACCTGGGATGGTTGGGAAACTGCAAAAGTGCCACCGGCTCTTGGGCTGGTGTTGAAGAAACTGGTTGAGCTGGAGGCAAAGGCAATGCAAAAGCGGGTAATGATGGCAGATTCCCTAAATTTTGCACCCATGAAAAGTCTGGGAGAGGTTGCAACTCAGGCAGCACAAAACCGTACCCATATTTTGCAAAGGCAATACCCCTGAAAAAGGCTCTGGAAAACACGGTTGGTTGGAAATGACAACCTGGCCATCCCCACCCTGAAATTCCAACATCTGTCCCATATTTGTGGGGGTTCTGAGTTCAGCCAAACTGGTTTCGGGTCCCAACTCCCTGTTCCCCGAAACTCCAATCGTCAGATTTGCCATCTGAGATTGGGCCATTGGCTGATCATCAAAGAAAACATTCTGAGCAGGGATTTCCAACCCAAAACTTCCGACAGAAGGCTGAAGGATCAACCTCTGCTTACCATGTTTCACACCCGTGCTGCCATGTCCCCCGGCAGCACTGGGGTGAAGCGGAAACCCCCGCCCCGGGCCAGTTTCCGGCGTAGGATCGTTTTTTGGCTCCTCGAGCCGACTTGTGTCGGAAATTTTTTCCCATTCTGGCCCCCCCTGTGGCCGAAACTGGGCCATCATTTCCAAGGAGGAACTTCCCAGTGAACCCTCCCCGACCCCTGAGGGGGGTGTCACTGGGATCTCCAAGGGGGTCCCTTTGGGGTTTCAACCCCTCCCTGCTCAGCTGAACCAGTGAGAGCCAACACCCCCCCTGGTGTCATTTCTCACAGTTTCTGGACCAAAAAGGGGGTTTTGGGGTGAAAGATGGCCTGTGGTTGCCTGAGTTGAAGAGACCCACCCCCCTGCCCCTTTTCCCACAGATGAGGTGGGGGGAAGACAAACCTCTCCTTCTTCAAATGATTGATTTTGTTGATCTTCCATTGCAATTGAAATTCCAAACTCAATTCTTGATTGTAATTGGATGTATTTGCCCACAACAAGTACAATGGTGTAAAAGGTAAAGAGGAAAATAGAGGAAAACCCTGTGAAAAGAAAATGATTTTGATTCCCCTGATGGGCAGTTAAATTTAGGATTGAGTGCGCTGATTCCTAAGCGCTCTCAAATCCCAAATCCTTGCCCATTGCATCAAAATCAACCAACCAAAGTCAAAATCAAGGTTTCCCCCCTTGATTTTGATAAATTATGCTGAATTCCATCATTATTGAGCTTTGCAAACCCCTGCAAAAACTCCAGGAACTCAGGCGCCAATCTCTTAGAATTCTGTTCCAAGCGCTTGCAAGCGCTCTCACCAAATCCAACATTTTCCCTTAAAACCAAAGGAAAAATGCATAAAAAGCTTAAAATTATGCTAAATAGACCCAAAATCACCCTTTGGGAATACCTAGCATCACTCAATCTCTCCTTGCACAACCAAACCATGGGCGCCCTAGGAGAGGGAATTTTAATGGAAATCTTTAGAAAGCCTTAAAATTAGAGCAAAACCGCCCTTAAAAAGGCCTTCTAAAAAGGAAAAACTCCGCCGCCCGGCGGTCGACCTCAAACGGTCGTCACCGGGAGGGGCCCAAGTAAACAGTCCAGGGGGTGGGGTCCAAGTAGTATCCCCAGAACCGGGCCCCATCGGTCGTATCCGGAGAGAGATTCGGCGCTTGGTACGAGGAGTAAAGTTAGACGACTCAAGCCCCGCACTTTGCCATTGCGACGCACTTTGCCATTGCGAGGCCGTGCCTTGCTCGCCGGCGCTTTGCTGTGATTGCTCTGGTGCGCTGGGTTAGGAGTCCCTGCCTCGTGCCTTTGTCGTCGAAGTTTGCTGATTCCTACCTTGCCCGTCGACACCCAGAGGACAGGAGGAAGTTCACGAGCAACGAAGAACCGAGAATCGGACTCCCACGACAGAGGAAGGGGGAGGAAGGAACCAAGAGGGCGAAGCACAAGAAGATGGTGAGGTCCTGCTTTCCTTGCCGGCTGTTCTGTTCTGGTGTGTTTGTGCGTGCGCGGGGGTGCTTCTTACTGCGCCTTTGTTGCCGGAGTTGGCGATGATGAGGCCTCGTCCGACACCTTGGCGAAGTGGAACCGTCGTGGCCCCGCCCCCCCCCTCACGCATGGTTGCTTGCTGGGGGCCCCCCCCTCGATGGGGATGGTGGTCTCTTTCTGGTGTTTTTCCGGGTGGGTGGTTGGGGCTGCTTGGTCGGGGGTCCCCTTTCTGGTTGGGATGTTTTTCTTTTTCTGCTGATTTTTTGGGTGGGGGGTTGGGCTCACCATCTTCTTGTGCTTCGCCCTCTTGGTCCCTTCCTCCCCCTTCCTCTGTCGTGGGAGTCCGAGACCATTCGGGCTCCGCACTGCGAGATGGTGAGGTACTGTGCACCCCCCTTTGGGCCATAATATTTTGAATTTTTGAAACGACACCAAGTCGCAAATAGTGAGCTTGGAAGGCCCCAAAATTTTTCCACTGACCCAGCTGCTGGACTTCTTCCACTTGTAAACCAGCATTTTTCCACCATAAAACCCCAGCCCCTCTGGTGCTGTGGGGTTTCCAGTGGGTGGTGTCCACCCCCCCCTCTTGCAGAATTTCTTTGGTAAGGGAATTCACTCTTTCTGATGTCAAAGGTCGTTTACCATCCAAAGACCATAACAAATTATTTTTGTGCCCAACCATGTGGGCTGTCCTTTCCACATACTCTTTCAATAGGTGCCAGGGGCTGATGAGGGGGGTGTGTGGTAAATTCAAAACTTCCTCCCATCTTGGGAATTGCCACCCTTTCTTTGCAATAAAATGAAAATTTTTTCTCCCACGAAACTGATTTTTCGCTGTGTCCTGGCTAAATCAACCCCCCTGTGGAGGGCCAAAAGCCTCCAACAAATGATGAGTCTGTTTCTGAGCTCTTTCACAGAGAGTTCTGAGAGGGGTCTTGATTGTCTGATGATGTTGTTTAGAAAATCAGTGGGGTCCCAGAAATGGGCATACTTGCAGACATTGGAATTCCATTTCCTTTTCAATGGAGACAAAAGAGGGGAAAACCTCAATGACCCAAACCCTGGGAGTAATAAAACTGCTGCATATGCATTTCGTGCAGTGTTGAGGCTGTGAACAGCCAAATCAAGGATGGCCTCGGCCATCTTGTGGACTGTGCAGTCCTGCAGGGGCACCCCTTTGTGCAACAATTGGCCCACCAATGTCCTGAAGGCTGAATCATATCTCTTGACATTTCCCAGATTTTTTATGTAAGTGTCGATACTGGACATCGAAACTTCCTGGGATTGTAATATTTGCCTGACACAATCAAGCAGGCCAATTTCCACCTTGGGGGGGCATCTCCTCCCCCCAGCAGTTGGTGAATAGACCCCATTGGGGGGGTACCAACAAAACTTTGCTGCCTGGCTTTCTGATTGCCATTAATTGGCGCCACCATGATGTTGAAGCCCAGTGGGGTACGATCAACAGACAAGTCAGGTCTGGGTTTACCATTAATCTCTGAACCCATTGGGGAATGATGCTCCAGGGGGGTTTGCATAAACTGGGGGGAGCCCCTCAAATCTGCCTTCAAGGCATCCACCAGCAAAGCCCCTTGGTGGGGGTATCGACAAACAAACTTGGGGAATTTTTTGTTGCTGGGTGTGCAAAACATGTCCACCTCTGGGGTATGTCCTGTCTGAAAAATTTCAGAATTTGGTGAAAGATATGTAGGTTTAGGGTATAATCCCCTGGGTCCTTTTGCTCCCTGGTCAGGGAGTCTGCCAATTGCTCTTTTGTGGGAACCCAAACCACCTGCAAATTGATTTGCTTTTCTTGGCAATGATACAGCAGGGGTTTTAAAATGGAATTTAGGTAGGGCTTTTTGCCTCCCCATTTTGTTAGATAACTTACAGCCACTTGGCTGTCCACATGAAGCATTATGGTTTGTTTTGGTTTGCCAGACTTTTTACTGTCTCCACTGCTGACATCAATTCTTTTTGGTTGATGTGAAGGATGTGCAGGTCCCTCCAAAAATCCTGCACTTTTTGGCCTGAGTTTTTGTCCAGCCCCCCCACTGCCAGGTGCTGCTGTCTGAAAACAGATCCTGAGAGGCCTGGGATTGAAAGGCTCTGCCCACACCTGGCTGCAAAAACGCTTTTAACTCCACAATTTGATCTTTGACCCCCTGGGGAATGGTCAGGGTGTGGTCCCAACCCCACTTTGTGTGCAAATCCACCATTTTGCAAAGTTGATCTGTCAGAATTCTGAGAAATGGCATGGAGACTAAATAGCTTCTGACCTGCCCCACAATAGAGCTGAGTTTTCTGCAGCTCATTTTTTGTGCTGTGAGCACTTTTCCCAGCTCCTTTCTTAAGGATTTTAGTTTTTCCTGTGGGATTTCCAGCTGGCCCTTTTTCAAATTGACCCACTGGCCCAAATGTTTTATCTCCTGTGTGGGTTCCAGACAGGATTTGGGGAGGTTTAATCTGAAACCTGCCAATAAAAGGTCCTGCTTTATTTCTGCCAAATGTTGGGCTGCAGTCTTTTTGCTGGGGGCTAACAGCAAAATGTCGTCTAGGTAGATGAAAACTACCTTTCCCTCCTTTCTCCACTTCCTTTCCCAGACTCTCATGAGAGTCATAAACTTTTGTGGCAGGCTGCTGATGCCAAAACATGCAGCTTGAAACTGCCAAGTTTCCCCCCCCACTTGCATGCAGACATGTTTTTCCAGGCTGCTGTGCAGTTTTAGGTGAAAATAAGCATCTTTCAGATCTATTTTTCCACAGAACCATCCTTTTCTTAGGTATGGGAAAATGTTTCCCATGTGTTCCAGTCTGAACTTCTGGGGGGTGAAGTGGAGATTTAACTGTCGACAATCTGAGATTAATCTTTCTTTTGTCTTTTCCCCCTCTTTTTTGGAAAGGATGAAATAAGGGACAAAATGTTTTGCCTCCTCTGGGGGATTTGCCTGGTTGCCCCTGCACATTCGTATTCCCTCAGAATTTTTTGGGCAGTCATTATTTCTTGGGGTGTCTTGAAGGGAACTTTTAATGACATCTGAGGGGGGAGGGGGAGATCTGCCATAACCCCTTCCCTTATCAGGTTTAATACCTCTCTGCTGGCTCCTGCCTTGACCCAATGGGGGATACTGGCCTGCAGGGCCTTGTAGGGGGCACCCCTGGGTGTAATGTATCTGGGGATTCCACAGGCCCCATCACAGGGGTCCTTCCCCTGGGCTGCCCCATCACTGGGGGCCCCTCTGGGTGCCCCATCACTGGGGCTGCAGCTGGCCCTGCCATAGGGCTTTTCAAAGACAGGCTTTCCCCCTGTTTTGGAATGATGGGGGAAGGTCTGTGGTGGGGTGGTACATATAATGCTGGGCTGATTATCTTCTGGGGGGGCCTGCCTGAGCCAATCTTGGGCCTCCCCCCCAAGGGCTGATGTGGTCTTGATGGTTTTGGCCACCACTTGCCTTCAGGGCCCTTGGCCTCCAGAGGCACTCAGGCCTGCTTGGCCCCCATTGGCCTTTTCTCCAGGACTTCTCTGTCCATTTGCCTCCATCTGGCTGCCAGTGGCACACAGGCCTGCTTGGCCTCCATTGGCCTTCTTTCCAGGACTTTCTCTTCTCTGTCCTTCTGGGTTCCCAGTATAGGCCACCATGGCCTGTATTTGGCATTGGCTTGCTGCTCCTGGGAGGTTTGTGTCTGAAATTGCTGGGGGAAAAGTTGGACATACCTTTTCCCAATGGGATCTCTCCAGGCTGGGGTACTGGCTGCCATAGCCTTGCCCCTGGGCCCACTGCCCTCTTGAATAATGGCTGCCATAGCCTTGATTCTGGGCCCCAGGCCCTGTTGAATGATGGCTGCCATAGCCTTGATTTTGATTTGAATCCTTTGGATTTCTGATCTCCCTTGAGAGGCTGCCATAGCCTTTGCTTCTTCCCCTGGAAGGGGAGGAACTGAGAAAAAGGGGTGGAGTCTGTTGGACCTGTGATGGTAGTCTCCCTGTGTCTCTTCCTGACCACAGTTGTCCATGGTCCATGGCCATCATTTTGAGTGGGGGAGTCTGAAATCTTTGATTTGCTGGGGGGTGGGGGGGTTGCGATGGCCACGGACTGACGTGCTGCTGCCGCCTCATCTCCTTCTGCAGCTGCTGCTGTGACTTCACCTTCCCCAGCTTCAGTTGACTTCTTGGAAGTTCTTTGCAGTTCTTCTTGAAATTCAGAGTTTCTTTGAAATTCATTCTTCATGGAAGTCCTTTGTTGATATCTGTGTTTCTGTTCTTTGAATTTCTTGTTCCAGTTGAACTCGAGGCGTTGAATTCTTCCTTCAGGAAGTTGAAGTTCCGAAGAAAGTTCGGTCCACCAGTTGGTAAAAGTATTGGTTCTCGGGAAGGTAGTACTCCTCGAAAAGCAATTCCACTTGAACTCGTAGCAGTAAAACTCTTTCTCCTTGAGGTCGAAGGGCAGAATTAGGATCAGCCAACTCCGGCAACAAAAAGCAGTAAGAAGCACCCCCGCGCACGCACAAACACACCAGAACAGAACAGCCGGCAAGGAAAGCAGGACCTCACCATCTCGCAGTGCGGAGCCCGAATGGTCAATGGTCAATATCATCTCAATGTCCAGAAGGACACGAACCAGACGAATCTCAGTTGAGAAGTCTATTGTCAAATTTCAATCTCGACTTCGATACCGAATGCAGTGGAGGAGAAGGCTTCGGACGTCCTGGAGCAGTGGCCGCGGCAGCTGGAGACCCTGTAGATGCGGTCTACGCGCGGCAAACTGTGGCCTTTCTTCCCCCAGACCCCCACCCCAGAAATTTGACAGCCCAACCCCCCCCAGTGACGGCCACGGTCCTTGGACCACTGCGGCCAGAAGGCCCAGAAGACAGAAGTCGGCACCAGCCCTTGGTGGGCAAAGGATGGGCCATGGGTGCCTAAAATGTTTCACATTTGGACAACCAAAGCCCACACATCTGGGCATCTCCCCCAAAGGCGCCCAGTCACCTGTGCACCAATTGGTCAAAGGATGGGGAGATGGAATCAAGGCCAGGGAGGCCAACACCACAGGGGCCATGGGGTCAGTTTTACAAGCAAATCCCCTCGGGAAGGGGCACAAAAGGTCTGTCAAACCCCCCCAATCATCTTGCACAACAGCCCCTCTCAAGGGGAACAAGGGGTGGCCACAGCAACCCCCCCAGATTTCCACTGGGGTTGGAGGCCAAGAAGAACTCAAGGCCAAGACCAACAGATGGATTATGGAAAACTTTTATACACGGTCGCCTTGGAGGCCAGCAGGGTGGACCCACAGTGGCCATCAAAAGGCTAAGGAAGCTGCTGCAGAAGTCCCCGAGGACCAACAATGGCCCTCTGCCAAAAAGTGGGGAAAAGACCCACAGTGGCCCTTTCAATGACCCAGCACCCAGAGGAAAAGGACCCACAGTGGCCGTTTTGGATGGAGGGCAGAAACCCCTCCAACAATTATTTCTCAATTCCCAATTATTCAATCAAGGGGGGACCCACAGACGCCCGCCTATGGTATGTCAACCAACCACATCAACATGGAGAAGACCGGCCAATTTAAACCTACCCCAAGCAGAAAAATTACTGTAGTATTACAAAAAATCTAGATATGTAAAGAGGGTGAAGGATTCAACACCCTGCACCTGATGCCCTGGTTTCTAATTTCAAAACCAGAGGGGGGGCAGACAAAATGGAGACTAATTTTCGATTGCAGGGAGGTAAGTCAAAGGTTGCAAGTGAAACCTTTAAAAGCTGGATCACATCCAGCACATTTTTTCCAGTGCTGGAAAAAGGCCGCTGGGCAGCAAAAATTGACCCAAAGGATGCCTACTTCCACATCCCAGTGAGCCAGGCCCTAAAGCCTTTTCTAAACATCAGGTGGGGGGGCAGACGTGTATATTCCAGGCGGGCTGTTTTGACCTGAATGTAATGCCCCAAATTTCATGTCAGTAATGAAAACATTCGAAAAGCTGTCCGCGAAAAGGGGCATCCAGGTAATCATTTTTCTTGGCGACATTTTACTGGTGACCCCCAAAAACACCTTACAAAATCACCTGAACACAGTGGTCAGGGATCTTAATCAAATCAGGATTGAGAATCAAAGTAAAAAACGGCCACCTGCAGCCCACCCAAATCGTAAATCATCTTGTATTTCAACTAAACTTCCAGAAGGAAAATTAACAGGTGGCCCCCCAGAAAAAAAAGCAATTAAAAAGGAGCTGGGAAAACCGGTGAAAGTAGATTACATGTCAAAAAGGACACTGTCTGCCATTTTGGGCCAAATAAGATGCAATCTAATGGCCCTACAGTTTCTGAGGGCCTTTACGGATGCCCTGGCAATTTTTTTGGTGGAAAACTCCACAGCCCCTGGGACTCAAAACACCCCATTTCCCCAAGAAAAAAGGACCAATTAAGAAAAATAAAATTCCGCAGGACACCTGGAGAGGCAGACCCTTCCCCCAAAGTGCAACCAGGGAGTTGCATTCAGACAGCAGCCCACGTGCCTTGGGGGGGGGGGGCGGCTGGACATTCGAACAGGCAACATTGTGCAGGAATTCTGTAGGGAAAACTCCATTTTGCACATAAATGTCAAATAATTAAGTGCAGCAATAAGCACAGTACAAAAACCTCAGCCAGCCGGGAGAAAACTGGGTCCACGTCAATGGACAACCAAGTAATTTATATTACTTAACAAAAAGGGAGGGGGACACAAAAACCCTTCAATTCCATGCTAAGACCCTTTTTCAAATGGTGCATGGTACACAACATAAACCTGCAAGTAAAGCGGGTCCCTTCAAATGAATGCCTAGCACAACCTCATTGAAACCCTTTCTTGGTTCGAGTTTTTTGCGGATCCTTCGGCCTCGGCTTTTTGTTGAGGCGGCCGCCGGGCTTCGAAGCCAAACTTTTTAATTTTTTTTCTTTTTGTCCTTGGGCTTTTTCAGTTGAACCTTGAAATTCATTTTTTTCCAATTCTGGTTCTTGAATGCACAAACAATTGATATTTTTTTGTAGTCTTGATCAGTGCATTGGTATGGGCTAAGAACCCTGTGTGTGAGATTGGTTTGAAATTGGTGGGTTCGAGTGGGGACTTTCTTAGGTTAATTAAGGAAATTTGGCAAATCCTACTGTGGAAAATTGGTCGGCCGGTCTTGAAAATTTCAAAGAATCGGCCCAGCAAGGTCAAAAATTGAGTTCAGGCTTCAAGCCGAACCATAATAATCTTTTCCCTAGGTTAAATTCGACTGAAAACCAAAAAAGTGGTATTTCAGTGATTTTCGGCCCCACTCAGGCAAATTTTGGCCAATTTGGGTTAGGACCCCTTTACACTCCCCCACTTAGAAAAATTCGGGGATATTTCAAAAAACGTGAAGTAAAAAAGAAGGGGTCCGCACAAAAGAAATAATTTGGTTTGCAAAAAAAGTAGTGTGTGTGCGGTTGGTAAGAGCAACGAGGGGGGGGGCAGCCCAAAGGCCACGCCTTACCCCATGCGAGTGATGGTGGGGGGGGGCAGCCCAACGGGCCACACCGCACCCCTGGGGGAAGATGGTGCAACGGTGCAACGCAAAAGTGGCGCAACGGTGCGGATCACGTGTGTAGCAACGGTGCGGTGTCGCCGCCGCCCGCCGCCACACGCCGCGCTCCTTCGCCGCCACGGTACCGCGTATGTGTGAGTCGTGTGTTCACAATCACAATAAGGTATGCGGTTTTTTATCCCCACACACCACACGACACTCATGCTTAGATGACACTTTGCGGGCACCCAAGGCGGGTCGGGTTGCAACTACGAAAGTTGCACGCCGAGCCACAATGGGGCCTAGGCATGGTTTCGCGTTTCCAACCCTTGCGAACCACTTTTTGACCAACCGTCATTCAAGAAATCTGATTGTTAGGCTTCAGGTTTTTTTTTGATTGTTAGGCTAGCCTTCCGTTAGGGATTCTTTCTCTCAAGAGCAAACTCTTTTTGTTGGTTGGGCCCTTTTTTGTTGGGGTTTTTGCTTAAGTCCCTTTTTAAGGAGCAAATTACCCTCTTTTTTTGAAGCGTTGCAACTTTTTTGTTGGGGGGATTTTGAATTTCGTGATCTGTTGCTTGTCGCGACCAAACACCAAAAATCAGAATCAACGAAAACAACCCCGCAAACCGCGGGATTGGTTCCCCGCAATGACAATTCATCACTTTCCCACAACCGTAACGGGAATGTGACTTACGGATCCGTTTTTGTGGGGGGGGTCACATCAACCCGTGCCCTCCCGGGCCGTCTCTCAAATCTTGGCCCAAAATTTCCACCTCTTAGAGAAAAAATGCGCTTGGAAAATCTGTCCACCTTTTGCTTTTCAAAAAGCAAATCCAAATCTGTGAAATTCTCACCTCCTTGCCATTCCAAAAATTGTTCCTCCGAACCCAAAATTCCTTGGGGGGTACCTACGGGAGCCTCACCGACAAAATCGTCGGCCATGTCCCTGCCTGGGCAAGTTTCTTTCCCAAAATTCTCTGAAAATTCTGCACACCGTCCTTTACGGGGGGTTGGGTTCCACCTCTCCGTAAATAACACCTTTAAATTCCCTGAAATTATGTCGGTACAACACATCGACTTTTCGTTGGAACGCCCCCCACTCACTCGCCTCCGAATGAGTGCTCATCATTCATTCCAACGTTATTCCTTTCTTCCACACAACCAACCCGAATGAATGAAAATTCCACCTCCCACACTTGCCCAATAAAACGTCAGATTTTGTGCCTTGGGTAAAATCGGCAGACTCAAAATTTTCATTGGTCGACCGTTCAACCCATTTTTTCTTCTCTTTCCCCAAACGGGCGGAAGAAAATTGAAAAATTCACTTTTTTCCACTTGGGAAAATTGAGGGGGTGCAAAATGCGTTTCAACCCTCCCTCTTCCTTTTCCACCTGAAAATTGTCCACTTCCACCACCGTTTCCCAAAATCTGGGGTTCATCCAAATCCAAAATTCCCTTTCGTCATGGGTCATTCGTGGGGGGGTACCCTGGGGGACCAACACCAAACCCTCCCCCTTTGGAATATGCCTTTCCTCTTTCCCGTCTAACCTGAAAAATGACCAAATCTAGGACTCGGAATTTTTTACGTGACGTCCCACCAAAAATGTTTCCACCAAAACGGTGAAAATGTCTTTTGGACCGGGGATGGTGAACTTGCACCAAAAACCCGGCCAAAACGGTTTGGCAAACCCTCCACCATTCCCCAAATACGAGTGGGCATTTTTGTAGTCAAAGGACTACATTGACAAAAATCAACGTTCAAAAAAATCAGCCCTTTCAAAAATTCACGGTCCTTCATAAGGCCGTTTCGGGGAATTTTAATGAAAAATTCTGGGGGTTGTAAAAATTGGGTGTTGGAAAGTGTCATTTTTGTGTGAGAATCGGCATACTCCAAATTTCTTTCACACATGGTGGGGTCTTGACCATATTTCGTATGAAGCAGGATGCAAAAGTCAAGTCCACCCCCCTCCAGATTTTGTTCCCGTAAAAAGCTTCAAAACCTTTGGTACTTTTGACCCAAAAAATCGCTGGACTTTGTCCACAAAAGTGTTTGACTGTGGCGCAAATATTTTCTGAAACAAATTTTGCGCTGGGGGCACTTGAACAAAAGTGTGCCCCTGAACGTTGGCCACCACTTTTTCCTTGGGCAGTTTCCCAACCTTTGTCATTAAAATTGGTCGTCCCGCCCCCCTTGCCTCGTCCTCCCCCCCATGGGCATGGGGCCCAAAACTGGGTGTGGGGGGGCTTGATTTGCATCCAGATTTTTGTCCAACAGTTAGAGGCATTATTCCCAACCTCACCACAACACTTACACGGTGCTCTGATTACACAGGTTGTGTGGTTGGGGTTTGGGAGCGGTGCTTCTTTCACCTCTGAAGAATTTTTTGACAACGCCCCCCTTCTTGAGGATTTCTGGTGAAATTCTGAGAAAAATTCTCGTTTCGCGTTTTCTGAATGAATTTGGTCCCCCCATCCAATCGGGGGTTGACTCGTTTCAGGGGGGGGCACCTGGCCCTTTAAATTCCATCCCCCTCCGTTTGTTCAAGACATCCTGTGTCATTCCCATGATTTGAGCGGGGGGAAATGAAAATCGCTGGGGGAAAACAGCAATTTTTGTCCAAATGACCACCCATTGAGTGAAAGAAGCGAAATTTTTGTCCCTTGCCAACTCCTTTCTGATTACTTCTTCGTTTTGGCTTTCATTCCTCCTTTCTTTGTGAAAAATCTGGGGAAATTCCCGTCTTAGCACATGACAGGTGTCCGCATGAGATTTGACAAAATTCTGAATCGTCAAAAATTCTGTCTCAAAATGTTTCCAATCTTCCCCAAAAAACGTTGTTGAAAGTCTGGACAGTTTCGTTGTAAAATCTGCCAACGAAAAGAAAATTCAGGCCGTGACCTGAAAATCTGTTGATTTTGCCTCATTTTCCACCATGTCCCAAAACGGGATACCAACAAAAATTGAAATCTGGCAACCAAAAACGTTGCCTCCCCATCATCCCTACCCCTGCCCCCATCCCTGCGAGCAAATTTGCACCAGGACCATCACAGATGGAAATTTTTCATGTGTTTCAACGGGAAATTCCAACACGCTTCGCTGGGGGGCATTCAAAAGGGGTATTGTTTGTGAGGCTGTTACTTCCAAACTTACGGAAGGAAAATCCACCATTCTGGGGGAAACAAAAAACAGAGTGAGGGGGGTAAAAACTGTTGTGGGTTGGGTAATGGGAACGTGCAAAGTGTGGCTTTGCCAACAGGGGGTAGAGACCACCTTATGGTGCTCCTCCCCTTTGGGCAAGACACCACTCCAGCACTGTTGCCCAAAAAGCCGCTCCCCCTACCTCTGGGCCTAGGTTGCCCGAGTAGGGAGCGACGGGGGGAAAATTTGAAAATTTGAAAATTTTGAAAAACCAACCCACTCACTCTCTCTGGGCTTCTTCTCGTTCCTTCAGGTCCCAACCCAGGCCTTCTCATCGCTCAAGTCCCAACCGTACTCCAACCCATAGCTCAGTCCCAACCCATAGCTGGGTGGGTTTGTCGTCGTTGCTGGTGCTGCTGGGCCCCCCTGCACCGCCACCACAGCGGTGCGGGGGAGTGGGCCCCCGGACGCCGCCACCACAGCGACGCCGGGGTTGGGGGTCTCCCTTCCCGGGTGTGAAAACAAAATTTGCGGCCAGTGATCTGGGCAGGGGGAAAAAACTGTCCACGTTGACCCCCTTCCGCAATAAACTGGGATTGTGTCCGTTTGAAAATTCTGAGACCCTCCAATTGAGAAAAGCTTTGCTCAATCCCAATAACCAAAGTGGAAATTTCTACAAATCCTTGAATTTTCAGCAAAACTGCCTGAAACGGCGTTTGATTTGAGTTTTCCAAACCCAAAACTGGTATTTCTCGTCAAAAAGTTCTTGCCTTTTGGCGCTGTTGTCCAAAGTTAAATTGGGCTGGAATCCCGCTGAATTTTGATCACTTTTGACCAAAGCGGTTTCCATTTTTGAATCTGGGGGATCTGCAGTTTTTTTCCAACTTTGCCCAGGGAAATTGAAAACATTCTTCGCCCAGCACTCAAACTGAATTATTTTGTGCACTCTCCTCCTTGCACGTTCTTCCCAAGGATCTTTGTTTCCCCCTCCATCTCCATTTCCATGGGGGGGACTGAAATTTGTGTGAGGGGACAATTCCCGTTTCTCCTCCACCAGCCAAAAAGTCTGATCCGTGCCCTCCCAGCCTGGGGGGCAAAAGGGAAAAATTTCCCGTACGGAGGATTCCACCCATCTCCGACAAGATTGGCTGAAAAAATATGAAAACCACAGCAAAAATCTGTGGCACAAGGGAAAGTTGTCCCGTACGGAGGATATCACCCATCTCCGACCGTTTTGGCTGAAAATCTGCCAAATTCACAGGAAATTTCTGTGACGGGAAAGGGAAAATTCACTTTTTTCACTTGAAAACTGAAAGATCCTTGGGTGAGACAACGCCTGGGTTTTTTTGTGGGGGAAAATACGTGCCACTTTGTAAATGGGACCCTGCCCCCACAATAAATCTTGCTGAAAATGCATGCCGTTGGCAAAAACTGTGGGGAGACTTCAGAAAATTCCAGAAAATTCTGGTCCTCATCGTAATTCTTGCTGAAATTGGCCAAGTTGATTGTGAAAAATCTTCTCGGGTCTGAAAATTCAGTGGTAACCCATGAAAATCTGCTGGGAATTCACTTTTCTGAAAAATCTGTGGTGATGCGACAAGTAAATTTGGCAAGAATGATCTTTCTGAAAAATCAGTGATGGAATGCATTGTGGCA
>CAAHFI010322892.1:0-40075 GCA_900893395.1 Euglena gracilis
ATGACCGTTTGACACCAGTAAGGATATCGCCACAGGGTACATAGATGAATACTGGTGGGGACAACGGTCGGGGAAGGGGAGGACCTGGTGGGGGCACACGAAAAAGATTTGAGGAGGGTGTTGGAGGTGCTCAAAACGGAACTTTTGGTGGCTGATGAATTCAAAGCCAAACTTTTTGTGGAGGAGGTTGAATTTTGTGGACAGATTTTAGGAAACGGGACTAGGAGGCCTCACCGGGTAAGTTACGAGCGATCGAAAAGTGGGAGGTTCCAAAAACAATTACGGCTTTGAGAGCCTTTTTGGGATTCACAAATTATTACAATGCATACATTCACATGTATGCGGAAGTAGCTGCCCGGTTGCAAGACAAATTGAAAGTCCCCAGGGAGGTGGGAAAGAAAGGAAGTCGAAAACCTGTGGAATTTGATGGGGAGGATTTAAAAGCTTTTGAGGAGCTGAAAAAAAGGTTGTGTTCGGGCCTAATGTTGCAACGGGTAGACCCAGATAAACCCTTTGTGCTAAGGGTTGATGCCAGTGGGTACGCCGTGGGGGCAACGTTAGAGCAAATGAAGGAGGGGGGAGGAAGACCCACAGCCCAGGATGTGATTGAGAAAAAAACTGTGCCAGTGGCTTTTATGTCTCGAAAATTGACCGAGGGGCAAAGAAAATGGACCCCCAGGGAGTTGGAGACGTATGCCATAATTTTGGCACTACAAAAATGGGAGAGTTGGATTGGATTGCAACCCGTTTTGGTTTTAACCGACCACCAAAGTTTGGAGTCTTGGACAAGGGAGTCCTAGACACCCCCAGTGGTCCGGTTGGGAGGAGGCGAATGGCACCAAATTTTCTCCAAGTATGATTTGACGGTGGGATATATCCCGGGTAAAGAAAATACCATAGCCGATATCCTTAGTCGGTGGGCATACCCAGCTTCACAGGCCCTAAGGGATATAAGTAAGCATGGGTCGGCCGAAGACAAGGATGAAATGGAAAATTTTATCCGGGAGGAAAAAGAAGAGGAAAAACAGTGTTTGGAGATAAGAATCAAAAACCAGCCCAATTACGTAATGCCTGGATACGGGGGGTGACAACCCGTAGTGGCAAAAACGTAACACCTGAGGAGGAAAAAGGAGAGTGCACAAGGAGGGGAACCGAGGGTGGGGTAGACCCAGGAGGAAAAGACACCCCTGTGGACACCCACTCACAAGGGCCCAGGAAAGAAAAGAAACGAGTTCATTTTTGGGATGAGAAAGTGGGGGGGGAGACGACCCCTGTCCCGGAGACGGCTGAAAGTTCGAGGGGGGACACTCGTATGGAAGTGGGGGACGCCCTGCCAAGTACGACCCCTAAGGATATTAAGCCCGTATGGGAGCGTGATTGGGGGGAAGCATATTCCCAATGCCCACATGGAAAGAAAAATGGGTAGCTACCAAAGGCGATTCAATTTGGCCAAAGGGCTTCAAAGTGCTAAATGGCCAATTGTTTTTTGAGAAAAGTGTGTGTGCCTGAAAGTTTTCAACACTTGGTGATTCAAGAAATCACGAGTTTTTGGGGCACGTTGGCCCTGAGAAAGTTTGGAAACACATGGCAATCCGTTTTGTTTGGGCTGATGAAAAGGCTGCAAAAACTCAACCAAAGTTGCAGCAAAAATTGTTCCACATGCCAAGCGAGTGTGAGGGGGGAGAGTTTGAAAGGACCGATCGAGTCCACACCCATACCCCCTGCACTAATGACAAGCGTTGCCATCGATTTGTTCGAATGCCAAGGGTTTTACACGACGGGGGAGTATGACACCCTAGCCTTGTGTGTGGATAGGCATTCGGGATGGATTGTGGGGGTTGCATGCAAGGACAAGGGATTAACCGGTGCCAAGTTGGCTAAGGAAATGGTGAAAAATCAGTGGAGGCCTTTTGGGGTTCCCTCGGTCATCTCAGTGACCAAGGGAGCCATTTCACAAGCACTTGGTGGAAAAAACATGTGTGCACTTTTGGGGATTAGGCAAGCATATTCCCAAGCATACCACCACCAAGCAAACGGGAGGGTTGAGAGAGCCGGACAACAGGTAATGGAGGTGTTGAGAAAATTGTACGTGGAGGAAAAATTAATTGGGTTGAGGCTTTACACCAAGTTTTGGACCGAATTCACGACGTAAAGGGGGAAAGCGGTTTGCCCATATTGAAATTTGACATGGAAGGGAACGACCATTAGCAGGGGTACCCTACCAACCCCCAAAGAATGTGAGGATTCGGTGGAGTTTTTCCGAGGATGCAAGACATTGATGGGAGGTGGCTAGGATACTCAACAAAAAGCACGAGGAGGAGGTGGCAAGGATAAATAAGGGGAGGAAAGAAATGGAACCCCTAAAGGTGGGACGACGGTTTGGTATAGGAGACCCGAGGGGTCGGGTGAGAAGCTTGACTCTAGGTGGGTGGGACCTGGGTCGTGAAGGGAAGAGAGGGGGAACGAAGTTATGTAATCGAAAGAAACCTGGGGTGGAAACAAAAGCTCATATGAGTTTTTTTGAAGGAGTATCGAGAACCCCAAGTTGAAGGTAAGGGGGTGCTTCTTTTTTATTATAAACGAACCGAAAAAGAAGAAGAGGCATTACCTGATGAGTGGGAGGTGGAGAAAATTCTAAGGCATCGGAAAGGAAAGGATGGAAAGTGGGAATTTTTACAAAAGTGGGTCGGATATGAGGACGGGGAGGAAACCTGGGAACCGGCTGGAAATTTCATTCACAGATTCAGTGGGGAGTTTGTAAGTATTGTCGTGAGAAAAAAGTGAAAATGGACATAATGTCCGAACTAAAAATTGATGGTGGGCCGTAGGCTCTAAGGTGAGCCATAAGGCCCTGTCCAAGGCTCTACGGTGAGCCTAATGGGAAGGCAAAGTGCTGTTTTTAAAATTCAAAAACCCGATTTGCACGTCCGTGTGGATGTGAGTGCACGCACACACGCAAGAGCGTGTAAAGGAGAGAATGTACAAATGCAAGGATTTGCAAGGAGAATGGAGAAAGGTAGAAAAGGCCCCGCAAGGGGGCCGGGGCACCACAGTATATTCGCTGCCCGTTTGCTATATTTGCCGTCCGCTGTCCCTCTTCCCTTCCCTCCCTCTACTTACCCCGCTGCCCTTACACCTTACCTCACATGGCCGTCACGCGGTGGTGTTGTAAGATTCCTTCTCAAAGCATTCCGATATGTGGATGATGAGGTTGGGAGTCTATGAGCACATCATGAGCCCCCCTTCGGTTTTACAAAAATCCCCCCGGCCCGAGGAGGGGGGGGGGGCGTTTGATTTGTTGACGAATTTGAACCAAACATTCCCCG
Source organism: Euglena gracilis (assembly GCA_900893395.1). Lineage (NCBI taxonomy): Eukaryota > Euglenozoa > Euglenophyceae > Euglenales > Euglenaceae > Euglena > Euglena gracilis. The sequence goes on from CAAHFI010322892.1 coordinate 3,327, forward strand.
ACCCGAGGGGGGGGGGCGCCAACGATTTTTACCAAAAATCCCCCGACCCGTTGGAAAGGGGGGGCAGATCTTGGTGAAGACCCTCATACCACCCGTGAGAAGCGGGGGGGGGGCAGCCAAATATTCATTGGTTTGGTGAACCGAGTCTTTCCCAAAGGTTTGAAGGCACTTGAAAGCCATAGTGCCTGAATTTTATTTCCCGTTTGTTGGTTCAAGGAAGCATGTGTGGGAAATAGGCTTTGGGGAAGGAGTGCCGATTGGAGGAGTTCCCCCTCTTTGTTGAGGAAGGGGGGGGGGCGAGTTTTTGGTGTCCGACTAAGGTCGCAAGGGAGGGGTGTCGGTCGCCGGCTTCGCCGGCAGCCAAAATTTCCAGAAAGCGCAAAATTTCAAAGTCGCGGGTAACAGCCACAGTTAAAAAAAACCCGCGACAGAAATTGGAAGCGGGTCAAATTACTTTGATCTTTCAAATTCTGTTCTTTTACAGAACTTGAGGGGTTTTCCCCATTATTTGGCAAAAGAGGAAATACATTGAATTGGATTTGATCAATCACATTGTTGAATTGGAAATTGACAGTTACATTGTTGGTCATTACATTGTTGGTTTATCATTTGAAGGATTGGTTTGAAGGAGCCTACAACACCGCCATCCTCACCGCCCTTCCCCATACCCCTCCTCCTTGCCCCAGGTTTGCACTTTTCACACATTCACATTTCACATTCGTTTTCAATTCTTCACATTCAGCTGCTTTCAGTTTCTCAGTTTCAGAGTTTCAGAATCACGTTACTTTCAGTTTCTCACTCTCAAAGTTCCAAGTTTCTGTGGGTTGGTTTTTCCTTCAAGGTGTGCCAAAGTGAGTGAGAAAGAAAGAGAAGAAAGTGAGATTTTGACACCAAATGGCAGATTTTTCGGTGTTCACCAAAATTTCGGAAAACTTTGAAAAACGATCCTACGCGCCGGCTGGGTAGGGGGAAACACCTGGGTGAAAAAAAGGGGTTGGCCTGAGCCCACCAATTCCCGAGAAAGCGCAGGCCCCACCCCGAAACACCCACCCCCTGCTGTCGGTGGTCATCCACGACGGCGAGGACCCCCCCGGGCCCTCGGCCCACCGGGATTCGCCGGGCGCGGGGGCGACCGGCGGCGCACAGGGGGTGGGGCCGGCGAACATATGGCAGCCAGAACCGCACAGGCCATGAAGGCAACAAAGGCCATGGCGGCACAAAACGGCCATGAAGGCGTCTGCATTTACAAATGTCGCTGGAACAAAAGGCCAAGGTGGCCACCAGCACCAAGACCCCACAGCACATGGCAGGGGAGCAAGGTCTTACAAACATCCCCACCATTTCTCAATCACACCACCCCTCAGGGGTCAGGGTGGGGGACCCAAGAACCCTCAAATTTCAAATCGGCATGGCAACCCAGAAACAAATCAGGCATTTGGGGCCTTTCAATTTATCATCAACGAAATTGTGGCCAGAAATATCCACAAGAAGATCAACAATCACAACAAGACCACAGGAGGGGTCCCTCACAGGCCCCTCAGAAGCTAAGGGACAGCCCTGCAAGGGCTTTAAATTTAAATTGGCAGCCCCCTGTCCAGCCCCAGAAGGAATATTTCCCCCCAACAGCCAGCAAGGAGGAACAGGAAGGGGAGCTCCCCACCAGCATTTATTCCAATTCAATCAACAAGGGGGACCCACAGAGGCCCCCTATGGTACGGCTACCAACCCCATCAACATCAAGAAGGCCAGATAGGCAAAGCAGGGGCAAGTCCTATGGTATGGAAACCAACAACAAGATCCTCCAGAGAGAGTGTGAGCAGAGAGGGAGAGGGTGCACGCACATCCCCCAGGAACACTTCTTTTTCCGAGGGCTCAAGCCCTAGGGGCTCTAGGGCTGTGAAAATGTCCAACACCCCCCACCCAGCACCCAGAAAAATATCTAGTTGGGAAAATACATTCCATGGAGGAAAAATGGGAGACACCACCCCTGTACCAGAGACTTCAAAAAAGTCTAAAATGGTGGACAAAAAATGCACTCGCAGAAAATGTCAATTGATAAAAAAAAATGGAATTCAACCCCCCTGGGTAAATCCCCCCAAATTGTCCACCCACCCAAAACCCAGATCCAACTTGGACCTGAACCAGGCTGAAAAAATTCTGCTGGATTACGAAAAAACTGGGTCAGTGAAACGAGTTTGGGATCAGAAACCCAGCATTTGATCCCATGGTTTTTAAATTTCAAAACCAGAAGGGGGAATAACCAAATGGAAAATCATCAGCAACTGCAGAGAAATAAACAAGCAGTTTCAGGTAAAACCTTTCAAAATGCTGCATCATATCTAACACATTTTTCAAGTTTTGGAAAAAGCCACTGGGCAGCAAAAATAGACCGAAAGGATGCCTGTTTTCATATTCCAGTAAGTCCAGGCCTCAGGCAATTTTAAGGCATCAGGTAAGGGGGCAGATCTGGGAATTTCAAACAGGCTGCTTTGGGCTAAATGTAATGCCCCAAATTTTCATGTCAGTAATGAAAACATTCGAAAAGGTGTTGAGAAAAAGGGGCATCCAGGTGTTTATTTACCTGGAACAATTTTGCTGGTGGCCCCCACACGAATTTTTTGCAAAATAACCTGAACACAGTTGTCAAAGATTTTCTGAATTGAGGGTTCAAAACCAATCTGAAAAAGTCCACCCTGCAGCCCAACAAGTGGTAACCCATCTAGGTTTTCAACTAAACTTCCAGGAAGGAAAGTTACAGGTACCTCCAGAAAGTCAAAACCATAAAAAAAGGAGCTGGAAAAAGTTGTGAAAAAAGCTTACATGTCAGAAAGGCAGTTGGCTAACATTTTGTGTCAAATAAGATGCAACATAATGGCCCTGCCCTTTTTAATGGCTTTTACGGACACCCTGGCAGTTTTTTTGTGGCAAAAGTCCACAGCCACCTGAGACTCAAAACACCCCATTTCCCAGGAAATCAAATCCCAATTAAGGGAAATAATAATTTACTGCACACCTGGGGGGCGGACCTTTCCCCCAAAATGCAACCAGAGAGTTGCACTCAGACAGCAATCACCCATACCTGGGAGGGGGGGCTGTACATCACCACAGGAGAAATTGTGCAGGAAATTTGGAGGAAAGAACTCCATTTTGCACATGAATGTAAAGGAGCTAAGTGTAGCAATCAGCACTGTGAAAAGTTGAGCAAACCTGGGGCAACAGTTTCTTTGTCAGAGAACAACCAGGTCATTTACTATTACTTAACAAAAGGAGGGGGCAGAAAGGACCCCTTCAACAAAATGCTAAGACCATTTTTCAAATGGTGCATGGAAAAACAAGTAACCTTCAAGTGAACTGGGTACCTTCAAAAGAATGCCTGGCAGACCCCATAAGCAGATGGGAAATGGACAGGGGGGATTACTCCTTAGACCCCCAACTTTTTCAATGGCTCAGACAGCAATTCAAAGATTTCATAAATTGAAAACAGATTTATTTGCCTCCCCGGAGCAAAAAAACTGCCCCAATTTGTGGCCAGGTGGCCCCACTGGAGGCCACAGCAGTAAATGCATTACAATGTCCACTGGACAACATGGGGATCTTTATGCAAACCCCCCCTGGTCATAATTCAACAATTTCTACCCAGGTTGAAAATGTTTCCCAGCCAAAGTTTCGATGGTCACCCCCTACTGGGATTCAGCCACGTGGTGGCCCCAATTAATAAAAACGAATTCCAGGGACCCCCTGCCTGAAAATCACCCCCTACAGGGGTATGTTCACCAACTGCAGGGGGGAAAAAATGCCACCCACCAGGTGGCCCCTGTTTTGCATGATTTGCTCAGGCAAATTTTGGATGGGAAACAAATTCAGATTTCAAACCATTAACGATTTCATGCGGAGAACCCAGCCTAAAAACGTTTATAAGAGATAAAAAGACTGAGCAGTTGAACAAGCGACGCAAGGAGTTGCCACCACTGCAAGTGGGCAGCAAGGCGTGGTACCTGCGGCAAGGGGCAGGCCAGGGGAGAAGCTGGAGAGCTACTGGCTGGGCCCATGCCGCGTGACGGAGAGGAGGAGTGAGCACGGCTACGTGGTGGAGCTGCAGGAAGGAAGGATGCAAGAAGCACACCGGTGCCAGCTGAAGGCGTACACAGAGGGCGATGAAGAGCTGGGATCACCGGTGAAGCTATTCCACTTCAAGCAGGCCCGGTCAGATCCTCCAACCGGGATCGATGAGTGGAACGTCGAAAAAGTGGTGACCCACCGAAGAACGCCAGGAGGAGAGTTGGAGTTCAAGGTGCAGTGGAAGGTTCCACCGAACTCACCTGGGAACCGCTGCACCACTTCTTCCACAGCTACAGCCAGCCCATCGTTGATTACTTCCAGAAGAAGAACCTGAAGGAGGATGTCATGGCCCATCTGGCCAAACACCCAACAGAGGTGTCCAGGTGTGGCTGTCAGCAGTAGAAGGAGGACCGAGGCAAGACAAGAAGTGGCCACTTGAGTGGGAAGAGCCCCCCACTGAGTGGACATGGAGGAGAAGGAGGCGAACCAGCAGCTGTGAGGGGCAGAAGCCCCCAGAACCCCAGCGACGGGGCCGCCAGCAAGAGGAGAGACAGCAAAACCGCAGAGACAAAAACACCCCACCAGCACAAGAGAAAATGGCGAAGAGCCACCACAGCACCCAACGAGAAACGGGAGAGACCGACACCAGCCGAGGGAACAGCAAGCCAGGAAGGGGAGAGCCCCAAAAACGCCCAAGCCCACGCAGGCCAAAAGAGAGGCCCACCATAGGCGCCCGGTCGGGTCCACCTGGCCTAGTCAACGGCAGAAGCGGCAACCTCAACATAGCTCCCACCTCCAACAGCACCCTCAGCTTCTAGCTTCCCCAACCTCTCCCCACAACCCATACATCAGCTCCGTACCCCAGTGCCACCCCATCCCGCAGCCCCGCAGTTCCCCTCACCTCAGCCTCCAACCCACCGACCCGTCTCCACCGCACCGCACCGCAGCACACCGACCAGTCACCACGCAGCACCGCCCGAACACGTGCCCCCATGGCACGTCCCACCCCATGCACGGTACCATGCGACCCAACGCAGCCGTGCGTGCCCGTGTGGCACCGAGCCGAGCCTGCCTCACCCAGGTCTGACGGTTCGTACCCAGGCTTCCCAGTGACCCGTCCCTCGCATCCCAGGCGGGTAGGGGGCCCACCACCGGAGGGACCGGCCCTAAAGGCCCAGCCGGCCCACGGTGCGACCTGGCGGACCGGACCCAGCCGGCCGCCGCCCGTTTGCCCCGGCTACCCAAGCCTGAGGGGGGCGGGGGGGAAAGCGGAAAAGCCTGCTGCCAACCTGGGGTGAGTAAGGGGTTTGGGCAGTACCATCGTTTTGTTCAATCTGCATCGTTTACCGTATTGTTTTATCTGCATCCTGGTGCCCATCGTCAGATTTCTCGTGGATTCAACAGTGCAGCGCAGCCGATGGCAATGTGGTTCGGCGAGCAGCACAGGAGGCTGTGGTTGACCCTGTGGCGAGGGTTGACCCTGGACCGCACCTTTTCCCTGTCTCACTCTTTCCTTTCCCGGACAACCGAACCCCCTAACCCCGGCCTCAAGGAAGGCCACGGCACCCCGGCCCAGGTGGGAAGGGGCGCCAGGCAACAGCGGGGGGCAAGAGCAGGCACGCCACCCGCAGAGCATGCACACCCCAGGCGCCACGAGCGCGCACCAGCCAGCCAGGGGCAGGGTACCCCCCAGCCGGCAGACCAAGCGCGCACCAGCCAGCCAAAGGCGGGCCCCCCCCCCCGAGCCAGCCCGGGAGGGGACACCCAACCAAAACCCCCCAGGCAGCCAAAAGGCCCGGGAGAGCCCAGGAGAGCCAGAGCCAAAGACAGGAGACCAGCCACCCCCACCCCACCGCAGGACGAGCGGGGAACCCAGAGCCAAGCAGCAAGACGAGCCCCACGACAAAGGCCCCACGAACCACGAGGGGCAAACCAGAAGCGGGGCAGACCAACGAGCCCAGAGGGGCCAAGCCAGCAAAGGGGCCCGGAGGGGCAGGCAGGCCAGACCCCCCGGCCCAAGAGAAGGGCAGCCCAGAGAGCGCGCACGCCCCCCCCCCAGCACAGGGAAGGGCAGCCACGCCGCGCGCACCCCCCCACACGCAAGGCAGCCCAAGACACACAGCGAGCACGCCCCAGCGCACAAGGGGCAGGGCAGCCCAAAGCCGCGCACACACGCGAGCCCCCCCCAGCGCACAAGGGCAGGGCAGCCCAAAGCCGCGCACAACACGCGAGCCCCCCCACGCACAACGGGAGGGGACCGCACGCGCCAAGGCAGCCCCCCCCACGGGGAACCAGACCCGGCAGACCCCCCCGGGCACGAAGGGGGCACCAAACCCCCCCAGGGCAGCCCAAAAAAGAAAGAAACCGCCCCCCCCAGGGGGCGGCCAAAAAAAAAAAACCGCCCCCCCAGGGGGCGGCCAAAAAAAAAAAACCGCCCCCCCCCAGGGGGCGGCCAAAAAAAAAAACCCCCCCCCAGGGGCGGCCAAAAAAAAAACCGCCCCCCCCCAGGGGCGGCCAAAAAAAAAACCGCCCCCCCAGGGGCGGCCAAAAAAAAAACGCCCCCCCCAGGGCGCCAGGCCAGGAGCACGCACACCAGCCAGACCGACCAGCCAGCCCAGGAGGCAGCCCGCCTCTGCCACACGGAGGCCTGCCCCCAGCCGGATTGTCCGCCGCGGGCAGACGATCGAAGGGCTGTGAGCTCCAACCAGGCTTCCGTGGAGGCAAGCGGCGCGGCCCAGGCCGAGCGAGGCACGCCCCCCCCGGCCAAGGGCGAGCCCAAGCACGCCCCCAGGCCCGCCGGGGAGCGCACATGCCTTACCACTCCCTGGCCGCAGCCTGCAAGTCAACCCAGACGACATCCTCACCCACCAGGCTGCCAGCGCCTTCCGAACAGGGAGTGGGCGGTCGGTCGCACACCCAACCCGAGCCCACAGAGCCCCGCCCGCAGCCGGTTCCACCGCTGCGGCGGGAAGCCACACAGCGCTCCGCGCCCGGGGCTCTGTGGAGGGACGGCGGAGCCAAAGCCGACCCCCAGGCCGAAGTTCCCTCAGAACGGCCCCATCTTGCTTCCCTCAGTTATAACGTTCCTTTCCTTTTTTTGTACATAGTGCACTCGATGCCTGGTGCGCACCGCTCCCGCCCCCCGCCGCCGGGGTAAGCCAAAGGCAGGCGAGCCGGCGATCGGGGATGGGAGTATTATGTGGGCGGCGGCGGCGGCGGCCTGAGCGCATGCGCACACAAAGTAGCGGAACCCTCCGCTACTACCTGACCACCCCCTTTCTGCATTTGCCTTCCGCAGGCTCCCTTGTTTCCATGGATTCAATCTGATTTGTGCATTGGAATTCAAGTTCAAGTTCAATTGTTCAATTCAATCAAATACAAAGATTTCAAAGAAACCAAAGGAAACTGCCAAAGGAGAAATTACCTTCAAGGAGATCAAAGAAAACCTCAAGGAATTGGCCTACCAGGAGCGCCCCAAGGCAATTTCAAAGGTACTTGCTGGATTTGGCTGGGCTAAGTGGCTATAAGGGTGGGAAGCACCCCCTGAAAACCCCTAGCACCCAGGCTTTTCCGCCCCCCCTCTGTCCCCCCTCAATTTCCCCCCCTGCGAGGGCCCACCTAAGCGGCTCCGCAGACCCCCAGAGGCATCGCAGGAGGCACCCCCTCCACTCCGCCGCCGGGAATACTAAAAAATGGATCCCAACCCATTCCAAGCACCCACGGAGCTTCCCAGGGCCTCCGTGGGGGCTGAGCCCACCCGCGCACCCCCCTCGCCGGATCCGTGACCCGGGACCCACCCTGCCGGAACCCCAGCGAGACCGGGACCCCCCTGGGAAACTGGTAGCAGAGGCTTACGACCCTACCCCACACAACAACCCATTCCTCGCGGCCCACTCTGAGGTGAACCTTCAGATCACCGGCCGAGGCCCAGCACTCGGCGACCCCACCCCAGCGATGCCCGCAATCCCCTACGGGGGCCCCCATCACATCTCCGTGGTAGCCCCACGGGGATGCCCAATGCACAGCCCTAGCCCTGCTGTCCCCAAGTACAAATGATTTTGATCTCGATAGCCCTCGGGATCGAACCCCCACCCCACGGAAAGGAAAGTCAACCGGAAATCCCCTTTTCCCCCCGTTCCCATCGCTCGATGAAGCCCCATCAGTGCTGCCTCCACCCTTCTCCCCACCGACTCCGACCCAAACCATCCCTCCATCTTCTCCATCCGTCCCCCACCCTCCTCCTCATACACCCCACATCCCCCATCCTTCAGCCCTCATCCCCCATCCTACTCCTCCCCGACATCCGACGTCCCGGACCCAACCGACGGACCGCAGCCCCCCCAAGGGAGCCGAGACATGGGGCTGCGGACCCCGTTCTCCTCTGGGGCCACTCCCCGGCCCCAGAAGGTCCCGAGACTCTCCCCAGAGGAAGGGGGAGCAGAGGAGACAGAGGAGCAGGAGCAGTGGGAGGAACAACGGTGGGAACCTTGGGGGTCTGAAGGAGGATGGTGGCCTACCGAGGGTGACTACAAGCAGGACGAGGTGTTCAACGACATCAAGGCGATGGCGGCACAACAACAACAAGACATCGAGGTAGTCAAACGACAAATCACCGCGTGCGACACCGCAGTCAATCTCGTCCGCGAGCAAGCAACGCGTGCGTATGACGTTTCGATGCGATGCGCGGCAGAGACCACAACGCTGCACGAAGCCGCGAGTGCTGCGCAAACCGCGATCACACAGCACGAGGTTCGCTTCGCGATGGTGGAACGAGATGTCCAAGGGTTGAAGGAGCAGATCAAGACCGAGGCGGCATCATCATCATCCTCCAAGGGTGCAGCCATCGACACCGCGACAATACACGCAATCAGCAAACACGATGCGCGAATCACCGTCGTTGAAAGCGAGGTCCAAATGGTGAAGGAGCAGATCAAGATGGAAACAGTGACGCGAAACAGCGACATCCGGTCCCTAGTGGAAATGATGCGGCGCGAACACGAGCAGCAAGCAGCAAAAGGATCACCAAAACCACAACAACCGATCCAGAACCCGGAGATGGAGGTGGCAATGAACAGAATGACAGTGCGGATCCAAGAAATCGAACAATCGAAAGACCGACTGAAACGGGCAATGGTGGAGGAAGTGACGGCGATCAAGAAGGAGGTGGAGGCAATGAAACAAGCACAACAGACTCAGGTGGCGGTGATGGCAAAGGAGATCCAGGAGATGAAGCAAAAACAACAGACAACACAACTCCAACAACCGACCACATCCGACACTCTCATCCAGGATCTGATCTTCAAGGTGCAGGCCCTCGAGCAGAACAACAAGCAGTTCAAGCGCGAGACGACGGAGTACGTCCGGAAGCTCGAGATCCAGGTGCACGACTTCCACCACCTTGGGGCCAGGGTACAAGCCCTGGAGACCTCCATGGCCCGAGCCAAAGATGAGAAGGACAGAGACCTTCTCCGGCTGAGCAAGAAGGTCGAGGTGGCGGACGAAGCACTGGCAAGGGCCATGGAGCGGGTGGAGAACAAGATGCACGAGGAGATCAAACGACTTCAACTCCCACAACAACCACTCCAATCAACGGAAGAGGTGGAGGACGGCATCCAACAGTTGCGGGAGAGAGTGCTCCATGGGGAGGGAGCGTTCTCCAAGGCCATCAAGGAGACAAAGACACAGCTCAGGGAAATACAGAGGGACATCCAGCTAATCCGGCAACAATCACGCCCCAATATGAGCAGCAGTGAACAGATGGAGCGAGAAGTGCAAGATCTGGCGAGACAAGTCGCACGGCTACAGCTCAGCACAACAACGCCCATCCAGGAACCACACATCCCCCGTGAAGAAGTCCGTCAACGTGCAGAGGTCCACACATTCCCGTCCCAACCGTACCCAGAAATACAAGCACGACAACAATCTTCGGTTGCGGTGCGACCGGAGCTCAGGTTGGCAAGAAAGAGCACGCGATCAATGGTGCAAAGTGAAGCAGTGACATCAATCCCAGTACAAGCAGTGATGCCAATGACGCAAGTGACACAGCCACCCAGGAGCACAACCGGAACGGCGGTGCGGGGGTGGAAGTGACCATCGCCCCAGTGCAAGCACACACCGTCAGTCCACAACTCCAACTCCTACCCCCACAACTCCTGGAGTCCATCAGCGGCAGACATCCCGGAAGGTTCAGCGGGATTGCAGAGGACTGGCCAATGTGGAGAAGAAAGTGGATTCCGTTTCTACGAGAAACGGAAGGGCTGATGCCAGCAATGACCGATGCACAGCGATTGGCGTTGCTGCGAAGTGCACTCGACGAGGCCGGGGCTCTCCTGGTGGACCAGGAGCTGGAAGCCAATCCGGACCTCGGGTACGAAGAGTACTGGGCGCGCCTCGACCTGGAGTTCGGGGCGGAAGACAAGGAGGTCCTCCGCCGCAAGCTCCACCGGCTGAAGATGGCGCATGCGGGCAAGCCAACAGAGAAGTCGTGGCGTGAGCTCTACGCACAGATGATGACCCTGGTGGGCAACTTGGCGATGTCAGTGATGCAGAACTGAGTCGCCTGTTGATGAATGCGATCCCAAGGGATCCGTGGCGAAGAAAGCTGGCGATGGAGGAGGACAAAAGGACAGAGAGGGGCACCTTGGTGCTCGATGGGCTGCCAATCGATGTGGCCACAGAGGAGGTGGAGAACATGGTGCTGGCGGAGACCGGGCTGAGACCACTTGCCGTGCGACGGTTCGGCAAGCGAGTGAAGGTGACGCCGCAAGGGGAAGAGCATCGGCATGCCATCAAAATGCTCTATGACCGGCAGCGGCTCCAAGGCGGGAGCGTTGTCAAGGTCTCCCCGGACAATGCGGAGTTGGGGCCGAAAGAAATCAACGAGCTGATGACTCGTTGGCTCCGAACGGAGCAGCGGATCGCCAACGCGCCCGAGCCGCAGCAAAGCTCCGGCCCCCAAAGGCAAGACCATCGGCCACAGCCGCGGTGGCACCGGGAAGTGGATGCAGAGTGGGATGGTGCGGAAGAAGAAGAGGAAGAAGCTGTCCGGCAAGTGGGCAAGGGAAACAAACGGCAAGATAAGAGGCCCCCGACACCTCCAAAGGTGTCTGAGAAGAAGGAGGAGCAACCGACAAGCACGGTGCAACCCGGACCACAGCCCACCCAAAGTGCACCGTCACCGCCACCGGCGGTGAAGGGAGGAGATCGACAACCAGAGTGGTCATCATCGGGACAGTGGCAGAATGCCCCGTACCAAGGCGGAGCGTCGTGGAACAACTCATGGGATGCCAAAGGCAAAGGAAAAGGCAACCCACAATGGTCAAAGGGAGGAGATGGCAAAGGTGGTGGACAAGACAAGGGTGGCAAAGGCAAAGGCGATGAGAAAGGCAAGAGCAAAGGAAAGGGAGATGGAAAAGGCAAAGGAGGAAAAGACGGCGGCCGGGGAGGAGTGTCGCCGCAGTGGAGGAGTGGGAGGAGTGAAGGGGCCGCCCAGGCCCCAGGGGAGGAGGCCTGGGCAGGCAGTCAAAACCCCGAGCCGGAGACCGGCAAGAGGAAGTGCACGAGGTGAGAACCGTGCAGGTGTGCTCCACCACCCTGTCCAGGCATCGAGAGGAGGAAGGATGGCAGGTGGTGGAGAAAAAGAAAAGAAACCGCAAGCCAAGACAATCACCTCCGATGACACAACCCGACAAGGATCAAGGCGCAAAGGGAAGGAAGGAAGAAGGGGAGAGATCTATGCCAAGGAAATGGCAAAGATCAACGACAAAGAACAACAACCACTCCAAGGGAAAAGGAAGTAAGAAGGAAACGACAACCTCATCGCGACAACCACCTCAAGGGTCAACATCTACCACACAACACCCTCCCCGCGACACCAACCGGCATCCACAACAAGAAAAGCAACACCTACCCCAAAGAAAGCAACATCCACTGCGCGACACCGACCGGCATCCACCACAAGAAGAGCACCCAAGAAGCCTGACAGCCATGCAACAGCCCGACAACAAGCGACCAGAAACCCGGCAGCCACCCCACGAGCATCATCCGCCACAAGAACCGTCATCTCCACCCCAACTCCCCACCATCAACAGCTCCCACCAGAACGCTCCTCTAACCCGCTGCAGCCACCCCACGAGCATCATCCGCCACAAGAACCGCATCTCCACCCCAGCATCTCCACCATCGACATCTCCCACCAGAACGGACATGTAACCCGCAGCAGCCACCCCACGAGCGCATCATCCACAAGAACCGTCATCCCCACCCCAACATCCTCCAACGACATCTCCCACCAGAACGGACATCCGAACCCCGACCCCGACTGCAGCCGCCGCCACTAGAACCGACACCATCATCCAAGCTGCATCCTCCCCAACGACCACTCCCACCAGAACCTTCATCTTCACCGCAACAACTACCTCGACAGCAGCTACCCCACAAACCCGCATCATCATCAGAGCGACATCTACTCCAACGTCAACATCCACCAGAACCTTCATCTTCTCCACAGCATCCACCATCGCCGCTGCCGCCACGAGAACCGACTCCATCATCTAAGCCACATCCACACCAACCACAACTCCCACGAGAACCTTCATCCACATCACGACATCCGTCATCGCAGCCGCTGCCACGAGAACTGTCTTCATCTTTGCAGCGACATCCACCCCAACATTATCGTCCACCAGAACCTTCATCTTCTTCGCGACACCCACCTTCGCGGCTGCCACCACGAGAACCGTCTCCGTCATCTCAGCGACACCCACACCAACTTCATCGCCCACAGGAACCGTTATCTCCTCCGCAACATCCACAATCGCTACAACCGCCACGAGAACCGATTTCGTCATCTCAACAGCATCCACATCAACCACAACTCCCACCAGGACCGTCATCTGCATCACCAAGCGAACATCAAAGCGACATCCTCATCAACGATATCACCCACGGGAACCGTCATCTACTTCGCGACATCCACTGCCACTACAGCCGCCACTCGAACCGCCATCATCATCACAAGGAAACACCCCGCTACCTCTCCCACAAGAACCTTCATCTTCGTCTCAGCATCCACCTCAACAACAACCTCCACTGGAACCGACTTCTACATCGCCGCATCCCCACCAACAACACCAACCACCAAGCGATTCCCAGCATCAACCACAACCGCCTCAAGAAGGATCAAGGCAACATCTACCACAAGAAACACCGCATCCACATCCAACATCCAGCAACATCACCCAAGCCACATCCACATCCGTGCCTCCAGGCTCAGTGACGCCAGAAGCAAAAGAAGAGAAGCACCAGCAGAGCCGCGGACGCGAGCTCTGGGCACTGGACCTGTTCTCCGGGACGGGCAGTGTCCGCCGGGCCCTCGAGGCAATGGGCTACCATGTCGTGAGTGTCGACTGGGACTCCCGGTGGCATCCCGATGTGGTGGCAGACATCCGGCGATGGGAGTACTGGCAGCAGTATTCCCCTGGTGACTTCGATCTGGTGGCAGCATCCCCACCATGCACCGAGTACTCGTCGGCAATGACGACAAGGCCGAGGCGGTTGAGGGAAGCAGATGCGGTGGTGAGGAAGACAAGGGAGATCATCCAGTACCTCGCTCCGGCGAAGTGGTGGATCGAGAATCCCCGGCACGGGCTGCTCCGCAGGAGGCGAGTAGTCCGAGACCTGGCTTCGTGGACCTCGACTACTGCATGTTTGAAGACTTCGGCTACCGGAAGCCCACCCGGTTCTGGTTACCGAAGGAGATGGCCAGGGACTCACCAACGTGTGTGCGATGGCCGATGCAAAAGCTCGGTGCAAGGGACAAAGGAAGACGGCGCCACCGGTTCCAGCTGGGAGGCAGGTGCCCCCACAGGTGTCACGAGAGGAGGCGTACAGAATCCCAAGCGGCGTGGTGGAGTACCTGTGCCAAGGCACAGGACCACAAGCAGCGACCGAAGCAGAAGGAGCAGTACGCAACAGCCAAGTGCAAGAGGTGACCATCAAGCCATGGCATGTAAAGCCGGCCCGCTTTCGAGTGGGCAGGATGCAAAGGAGAGGAGGCGGATGCCAGCTGCTGCTGGAAGTGACCGTGGAAGCCAATGGTGAGTGCTACCAAGCAAAAGCGCTCATCGACACCGGAGCCCAGACGTCTCTCTGCCGGAGGGACCTGCTGCCAGAAGCCTGCTTCACGCAGTCCAGCAAGCCGCTGCTGCTCAAGACAGTGAGTGGCGAAGAGCTCAACGGAGGGAAGAACGAGGCCACCCTCACTCTCTCCTTCGAGGCGAGAACGAAGAAGGCGTGCCAGTGGGCAGCCAGTGGAGCAGCACCGTCACCGCACACGACGGGGACATCGGCTGCGACCTCATCCTCGGATATCCGTGGTTGAAGGTCAATCGCCTCGACGTGCAGCCGTGGAGAGATGCACTCCAGCTGCATGATCCGCCACGGTGGGTGCTGTGGGCGCAAAGAACAGCACCGTCCAAGGACAAGGAAGATCGACAGCAACAGTGGTCACCCAGCAAGAGCCGCAACCACACCCAGCATCCTCAACCCAACATCCCCTCCAGCAACCCCTGTCATCAACGGCAACACAACATCAAGAGGAAGAAGAGTGTCTGTGGGAAGAAGAAGAAGATGTGGAGGAGCAAATGCTGGCATTGGTGAGAAGATGCGGATGTGCATCCCGGAGAGATCCATGAAGCCGAGGAGGATGAAGGTGCGTCGGATGAGGAGATCTCCGACAACGAGGCACTCCAGGAAGCAGCAAGGCACATCCTCCAAGTGCAGGGCGAGCAGGTGGAAATCAGAGGCGTGGTGCAGTCAGACGACGAGCATCCAGATCCACTGGCATCCAAGCTCCGGCAAGAAATCCTGGATGAATACGCAGGACGCGTCTTCCGGGAAAGAGTGTGGCCAAATCCCCCAGCAAGAGGGACGCATGGCAAGGCCGTGCTCAGGCTGAAGCCAGGAGCAGTGCCAGTGGTGGGCAGAGTGATCCACCTGAGAGGAGAAAGGCATGATGCCCTGAGGGAAATGGAGGCAGAGTGCCGGAAGGACGGCAAGCTGGAACCCGGGAGGGGACCGTGGAGAGCAGCCGCCTTCCCAATAAAAAAGAAAAGCGGGAAGTGGAGACTGGTGTGCGATTACGCGCTCACCAACAAGCAGCTGCAGCCGGACAGCTACCCGCTGCCCCTCACCGAGGAGATCGTGGCCGAGCAAGCAAGATGTGAGCTGTTCAGCACAGTGGACCTCCGGGATGCCTTCCATCAAGTCGCCCTTGACGCCGAGTCCCGGCCAATCACCAACATCCAAATGCCGGGCGGCCTGTGGCAGTGGACTGTGGTCCCACAAGGGATCAATGTGGGCCCGGCACTGCTGCAACGGGACATCGATGCGACGTGTGCCGGACTGCAAAGGCACTCAAGGCCGTACTTTGATGACATCATCATCTGCACCAAAAGAAAAGTCGGCCAATCGGAAGAAGACTTCCTGAAGGCCCATGCCGCAGATGTCCGGGAGACGCTGGCAGCCCTCGAGCGCGACAAGTGGGTCTCGGACCCCAAGAAGGTCAAGCTGTTCATGCGCCGAGTGGAGTTTGTCGGCCATGTGCTGGGAGGAGGAAGAAGGTCGCCAGCCCCAGGGAAGCTGGCAGCTGTCCAGAAGTGGGAGCTGCCCAAGAACGTCTCCAGCCTCCGGGCATTTTTGGGGCTGTGCAATTATTACAGCGGATACGTGCGAATGTTCGCCGAATATGCGGCACCGCTGCAGGAAAAGCTGAAGCTGCCCCGGGAGCTCGCCAAAGCAGGCAGCAAACACCCGGTGACATGGACCAAGGAGGAAGAGAAGGCATTCGAGCGCCTGAAGCAGGCACTCGTGGCGGACCTCGAGCTGTACCACATGGACCCCACCAAGCCGTTTGTCCTTCGGACAGATGCATCGGACTATGCGGTGGGTGCGGCGCTGGAGCAGTTCCCACTGGTGGAAGGACTCCCGTCCCTCGCGGACATCAAGCCAGGTGCCTCCATCCCCGTGGCCTTCATGAGCCGCAAGCTCACCGATGGCCAACGGCAGAAGTGGGACACCAGGGACAAGGAGACGTATGCAATCGTCTCCGCCCTGGACAAGTGGGCGCCGTACATTCTGGACAACGAGGTGCTGGTGCTGACAGACCACAAGAGCCTACAAGGGTGGTACAAAGAGCATGTCGCAGGAGTCGGCCCACAAGGCCGCCGAGCAAGGTGGCATGCAAAGCTCAACAACTTCCGGCTGGAAGTCATCCATGTGCCAGGCCAAGCAAACACCATCGGAGATGCGCTCTCAAGATGGGCATATCCCGCCAGCCAAGGCTTCAAGGACATCACCTGGCATGGCACCGATCAAGACACGAAAGAAATGCAAAAGCAAATCCAGAAGGAGAAGGAAGAGGAGAGATCGTGTCCAAAGGCCACTCACCCAATCGACACAGCCACCGAAGAAAAGCAAGTATGCATCATACGACTCAAGCACAAAACCACCGAGAACACCGAAGTGGCAGTGACCACCCGAGCACAGATGAAAAAGAACCAGCCAGCACCAACAGCCAAGGGGTCCACCGACATGGAGACGCCAAGCCCAGCACATCAAGGCACAGCAAGACCCACCAGACCCACCAGAGAAGCCAGCAGCATGCCAAAGAAAAACGAAAAGCCAGCAGTCCCACAGACCAGCAGCAAATCAGCCAAGGACTCAGTGGAGGACGAGGAGGACGTGGTGGAAATCACAGCACCCACAGCAGAAACACCCAAGGAAAAGGATGCCACAACATCAACCGCCGACCCAACAACCTCATCACCCCATCAACATCCCGAACCTCTATCATGCAGCCGCAACCTCCGTCTTCCAGCATCCCAGCACCCTTCCTCATCATCATCACCGACATCCAACATCCTCCCCAACCACATCTGCCCCTGATCATCCCATCACCGACCCCGCAGACGCCGAGGAGGACATCGACATCTACACCATGGACTGGGGACCGCACTACGAGAAGTGCCCCAGATGGCAAACCGTGTGGCACGACACCAAGATCGGAGACCCGTGGCCCAAGGGCTACCGGGTTGAACACAAGAGGCTCCTGAAGGATGGGGTCTGGTGCGTGCCAACGGGCCTGGTGGGCAAGGTCCTCAGAGCACAGCATGCCCAAACGGGCCATTGGGCAGGCGAGATGCTGATGAAGGAGGCTCACCGTTTCTTCCAGTTCGCCGACGAGGAGGAGGCAAAGAAGCTGGCCGAGAGGATGCAGAAAATCTGCAGCTACTGCCAAGCAGTGGAACACCCCCATCAGCCGCTGCACCTGAAGGTGACACCGACACCGGTGCCGCCCCACATCATGACCAGCGTCTGCATCGACCTGTTTGTGATGCCCGAGGTGGAGTTCGAGGGCAAGCTGTTCAATGTCGTCGCGGGCTGCGTCGACAGACACAGCGGCTGGGTGGTGGCCACGGCACACCACACGAGGGGGTTGACGGCAGCCAAGGTCGCCAAGGCGATGTACCGCAAGTGGTGGTCGCCCCATGGGATCCCAAGCGTGATCACCTCGGACAGGGGGCCCCACTTCGCAGGAGCGTGGTGGCGAACCATGTGTGCCCTGCAAGGCGTGCGGCACGCTTACTCCCAAGCACACCACCACCCCGCCAACGGCAGAGCAGAGCAGATGGGGCACAGCTGCAGAAGCAGCTGCGGCACATCCACGAGGAGAAAGGAATTCCGTGGGTGGAAGCACTCCCCATCGCTGTCCAACGCCTCAACGACAAAGAAGGACCAAGCGGGCTGTCACCATATGAAGTGCTCTATGGAAGGCACCGGCCGTATGCTGGTGTCCCCTACGAGCCACCCACCAAGGCCGAAGATGCAGTCAGCTTCTTCGAGCGGCAGAAGCTGGTGGACAAGAAAGTCGCAGACACCGTGAACCAGCTGCATCAAAAAAGACCGAGCAGTTGAACAAGCGACGCAAGGAGTTGCCACCACTGCAAGTGGGCAGCAAGGCGTGGTACCTGCGGCCAAGGGGCAGGCCAGGGGAGAAGCTGGAGAGCTACTGGCTGGGCCCATGCCGCGTGATGGAGAGGAGGAGTGAGCACGGCTACGTGGTGGAGCTGCAGGAAGGAAGGATGCAAGAAGCACACCGGTGCCAGCTGAAGGCGTACACAGAGGGCGATGAAGAGCTGGGATCACCGGTGAAGCTATTCCACTTCAAGCAGGCCCGGTCAGATCCTCCAACCGGGATCGATGAGTGGAACGTCGAAAAAGTGGTGACCCACCGAAGAACGCCAGGAGGAGAGTTGGAGTTCAAGGTGCAGTGGGAAGGTTCCACCGAACTCACCTGGGAACCACTGCACCATTTCTTCCACAGCTACAGTCAGCCCATCGTTGATTACTTCCAGAAGAAGAACCTGAAGGAGGATGTCATGGCCCATCTGGCCAAACACCCAACAGAGGTGTCCAGGGTGTGGCTGTCAGCAGTAGAAGGAGGACCGAGGCAAGACAAGAAGTGGCCACTTGAGTGGGAAGAGCCCCCCACTGAGTGGACATGGGAGGAGAAGGAGGCGAACCAGCAGCTGTGAGGGGCAGAAGCCCCCAGAACCCCAGCGACGGGGCCGCCAGCAAGAGGAGAGACAGCAAAACCGCAGAGACAAAAACACCCCACCAGCACAAGAGAAAATGGCGAAGAGCCACCACAGCACCCAACGAGAAACGGGAGAGACCGACACCAGCCGAGGGAACAGCAAGCCAGGAAGGGGAGAGCCCCAAAAACGCCCAAGCCCACGCAGGCCAAAAGAGAGGCCCACCATAGGCGCCCGGTCGGGTCCACCTGGCCTAGTCAACGGCAGAAGCGGCAACCTCAACATAGCTCCCACCTCCAACAGCACCCTCAGCTTCCAGCTTCCCCAACCTCTCCCCACAACCCATACATCAGCTCCGTACCCCAGTGCCACCCCAATCCCGCAGCCCCGCAGTTCCCCTCACCTCAGCCTCCGACCCACCGACCCGTCTCCCACCGCACCGCACCGCAGCACACCGACCAGTCACCACGCAGCACCGCCCGAACACGTGCCCCCATGGCACGTCCCACCCCATGCACGGTACCATGCGACCCAACGCAGCCGTGCGTGCCCGTGTGGCACCGAGCCCGAGCCTGCCTCACCCAGGTCTGACGGTTCGTACCCAGGCTTCCCAGTGACCCGTCCCTCGCATCCCAGGCGGGTAGGGGGCCCACCACCGGAGGGACCGGCCCTAAAGGCCCAGCCGGCCCACGGTGCGACCTGGCGGACCGGACCCAGCCGGCCGCCGCCCGTTTGCCCCGGCTACCCAAGCCTGAGGGGGGCGGGGGGGAAAGCGGAAAAGCCTGCTGCCAACCTGGGGTGAGTAAGGGGGTTTGGGCAGTACCATCGTTTTGTTCAATCTGCATCGTTTACCGTATTGTTTTATCTGCATCCTGGTGCCCATCGTCAGATTTCTCAATTCAACAGTGCAGCGCAGCTGTGGCAGTGCGGTTCGGCGAGCAGCACAGGAGGCTGTGGTTGACCCTGTGGTGAGGGTTGACCCTGGACCGCACCTTTTCCCTGTCTCACTCTTTCCTTTCCTGGACCACCGAACCCCTAACCCCGGCCTCAAGGAAGGCCACGGCACCCCGGCCCAGGTGGGAAGGGGCGCCAGGCAACAGCGGGGGCAAGAGCAGGCACGCCACCCGCAGAGCATGCACACCCCAGGCGCCACGAGCGCGCACCAGCCAGCCAGGGGCAGGGTACCCCCCCAGCCGGCAGACCCAGCCAGCCAAAGCAGGGCACCCCCCCAGCCAGCCAACCAGCGGACCCCCCCCCGAGCCAGCCCGGGAGGGGACACCCAACCAAAACCCCCAGGCAGCCAAAAGGCCCGGGAGAGCCCAGGAGAGCCAGAGCCAAAGACAGGAGACCAGCCACCCCCACCCCCACCGCAGGACGAGCGGGGAACCCAGAGCCAAGCAGCAAGACGAGCCCCACGACAAAGGCCCCACGAACCACGAGGGGCAAACCAGAAGCGGGGCAGACCAACGAGCCCAGAGGGGCCAAGCCAGCAAAGGGGCCCGGAGGGGGCAGGCAGGCCAGACACCCCCCGGCCCAAGAGAAGGGCAGCCCAGAGAGCGCGCACGCGCGCACCACCCCCCCCACACAAGGCAGCCCAAGACACACAGCGAGCACGCCCCAGCGCACAAGGGGCAGGGCAGCCCAAAGCCGCGCACACACGCGAGCCCCCCCCCAGCGCACAAGGGGCAGGGCAGCCCAAAGCCGCGCACAACACGCGAGCCCCCCCAGCGCACAACGGGAGGGGACCGCACGCGCCCAAGGCAGCCCCCCCCGGGGGGAACCAGACCCGGCAGACCCCCCGGGCACGAAGGGGCACCAAACCCCCCAGGGCAGCCCAAAAAGAAAGAAACCGCCCCCCCCAGGGGGCGGCCAAAAAAAAAACGCCCCCCCCAGGGGCGGCCAAAAAAAAAACCCCCCCCCAGGGGCGGCCAAAAAAAAAAACCCCCCCCAGGGGCGGCCAAAAAAAAAACCGCCCCCCCCAGGGGCGGCCAAAAAAAAAAACCGCCCCCCCCAGGGGCGGCCAAAAAAAAAACCGCCCCCCCCAGGGGCGGCCAAAAAAAAACCGCCCCCCCCCAGGGGCGGCCAAAAAAAGCCCCCCCAGGCGGCCAAAAAAAAACCGCCCCCCCCCGGCCAAGGGCGCCAGGCCAGGAGCACGCACACCAGCCAAACCGACCAGCCAACCCAGGAGGCAGCCCGCCTCTGCCACACGGAGGCCTGCCCCCAGCCGGATTGTCCGCCGCGGGCAGACGATCGAAGGGCTGAGAGCTCCAACCAGGCTTCCGTGGAGGCAAGCGGCGCGGCCCAGGCCGAGCGAGGCACGCCCCCCCCCGGCCAAGGGCGAGCCCAAGCACGCCCCCCAGGCCCGCCGGGGAGCGCACATGCCTTACCCACTCCCTGGCCGCAGCCTGCAAGTCAACCCAGACGACATCCTCACCCACCAGGCTGCCAGCGCCTCCGAACAGGGAGTGGGCGGTCGGTCGCACACCCAACCCGAGCCCACAGAGCCCCGCCCGCAGCCGGTTCCACCGCTGCGGCGGGAAGCCACACAGCGCTCCGCGCCCGGGGCTCTGTGGAGGGACGGCGGAGCCAAAGCCGACCCCCAGGCCGAAGTTCCCTCAAAACGGCCCCATCATTGCTTCCCTCAGTTATAACGTTCCTTTCCTTTTTTTGTACATAGTGCACTCGATGCCTGGTGCGCACCGCTCCCGCCCCCGCCGCCGGGTAAGCCAAAGGCAGGCGAGGCCGGCGCCTCGGTAGGAAGGGGAGTGTGGGCGGCGGCGGCCTGAGCGCATGCGCACACAAAGTAGCGGAACCCTCCGCTACTACCTGACCACCCCCTTTCTGCATTTGCCTTCCGCAGGCTCCCTTGTTTCCATGGATTCAATCTGATTTGTGCATTGGAATTCAAGTTGTTCAAGTTCAATTGTTCAATTCAATCAAATACAAAGATTTCAAAGAAACCAAAGGAAACTGCCAAAGGAGAAATTACCTTCAAGGAGATCAAAGAAAACCTCAAGGAATTGGCCTACCAGGAGCGCCCCAAGGCAATTTCAAAGGTACTTGCTGGATTTGGCTGGGCTAAGTGGCTATAAGGGTGGGAAGCACCCCCTGAAAACCCCTAGCACCCAGGCTTTTCCGCCCCCCTCTGTCCCCCCTCAATTTCCCCCCCTGCGAGGGCCCACCTAAGCGGCTCCGCAGACCCCCAGAGGCATCGCAGGAGGCACCCCCCTCCACTCCGCCGCCGGGAATACTAAAAAATGGATCCCAACCCATTCCAAGCACCCACGGAGCTTCCCAGGGCCTCCGTGGGGGCTGAGCCCACCCGCGCACCCCCCCTCGCCGGATCCGTGCCCGGGACCCACCCTGCCGGAACCCCAGCGAGACCGGGACCCCCTGCCATTCGGGTCTTCTGCCATTGGAGGTCCTCATGTGCGATTCTCGCGATTCCGAATAGGGACGCCATTCCGCATTTGGTTGTCGATGTACTTCAGCACACAACGGGTAACAACCCGGTGTGTTGTGTTTCTCTTTCAGCCGTCAGGGTAAAACTCGGTATCGGTTCGGTCCCAAGTGTACTCTGGTTGTTGAGTAAAGCGATTAGTTTGGAAGGTTCAACAATACGTCCACAATCAAAATCAGGTTGTGGGGAAATTCTCCCACAATGTGCGCATTGGAAGGAAGTGTCCGGTCTGGCAGTGCATGTCAGTCATGTGTAGTGGATGGGGGTGTTGAAAGTTATAGCTGCTGGGGGTGTACAGGGGTGTCCGAAATCGACACACCTGGTGGAAAACGTAAAAAGTTGTGCAGCTGGGGGGGTACTCGACATTGTTATAACTTCAGGACTTTGGGCTTTCACCTTGGAACCCAGTGAAACGTGGAGGGTTAAGCTACTCGCTTTCCCTACCGCATGGGAAACGTGCAGTAAAAGTGTAGTGGGTAGGGGGGCAGCTTTCTCTTTACCCCTGGTGTAGGAAACGGTGTTTTCGGTTGTAGAAAACGTTGCGGAAAGGCGGGGGGACATCTGGGAAGATGCCTTGGGGAGTAATTAGGTGGTTTGGGTTGTGTGCGTGAAGTAGTTCGAAAACCGAGGGAGGGGCAGTCACAGCAAGGCGGTTCTGACGCAAGAACGAAAAACCCAAAATTACGTCAGACCCGCGGATACCTGATTCGTAACTCCAGGTACCCAGAAACATTTTTATGTGTGGGGTTTGAGAGTGGTGCTTGGGGATGATGGGGAGGAGAATGTCCAAAAAGCATCCCAAGTCACCACCGCACTTGGGGCTTTTGTCAGTGTCATAATTTTGATGTGGTCCTTGGATTTCACCAAAGAAGGAGTGGGGAATTAATCCCGTTCGAAAGAGAAGGGGGATTCGACACCCTGTGTCGACCAAAATTTTGCATTTGGGAGAAACATTGTGTGTTCGGATTTCCGCTTGGACCAAAAGTTCCACGGGGGTACGCAAAGTGCAGGATCCGTGTAAAATTGTTGTCTCTCTACCTATTCCAGGAATGCCGTTCCTACTTTGCCATTATTCAAGGCAGAAATTTGGAGTGGGGGTGGGGGACCCGAAAATTTTCCCGGTACCGAACAAAAGGCAGATGGGCAGGGAAATTAAGGTTGATCAGGTCCTTCTTCCGTCTGTTCATCAGCCCAGAGCGTCCGTGCGTGCCCACAGACCTCGGGCTCCCCTACTCCAGTCCGACTCAGCACTTTGGCTGTTTATCGTTTTCTTGTGTGAGTAGATAGCGCGCAATGCGCGGACCGCATTGTGGTCGTCCTCCAACGAGGATTCGAGTTCTCATCCCCCTCCCTGCCCGAAGCCGGGGTTTCCTCCTCTAAAGAGGAGATTTTGAAACCCGACCTTGTGTTTGTTGTTGTGTTTTGTACCATTGTGGTGACGTTGGTTCGGGCCGGAAGAGCGAGAACGGTAACATTTGGATGAGTGGTGGTTGTGTGATCCACAGGGAACACTTTTGTCTGTTTTTGTGACTTTGATGGGCTTTCACCCCTTGGAGGTCTTGGTGAACGGAATCCCGTTCGACCACGGTTGTTGTTACCCGGTTTCCCGGATGACGATCGCGAAGAAGATGATCCTCGTCGCGATCGTGATCGCGATGAATCGCGATTTGTATCACGTTTGTAAAGGGGGTCGGGGTGATCGACCACGAGGTGCGCGATCACTCCGCGTCGCGGAACGGTGATCGGACCTTTGTCGATAACCCGAAAATTGTGATTGTCCAGATTTGTGTGAATACCCAGAGGAGCGCGAGCTCCGCGAGGATTGTGAACCCTTGGACTCTGATACCGCTTTCGCGTATCAGGGTGGGGGCAGTCACGGGACGTATGCCCCGATTTGTTGCACAAAAAGCAAGTTTTGTCAGAAGATTGGTCAGATGAGCGCGGATAGCGCGTTTTTGTATCTCCCTTTGGGGAGTTTGTATGTTTACCGTATCCCCGTGGGGATTTTGGAGAAGGAAGTCTTTTCTAGGGCACTTACCGTACCGCTAGGGAGACCAGCGTAGGGTGGTGGGTGTAAGCCGATTGTATCTGTCCCAAAAGTTGTGAGAGTTTCATTTGTTTGGAAACATAGTTCCATCGTTGTTCAAGTGTAAGTTTGTTGTCCGCGAGTTCCTCACGGTGAATGTCTTTGATAATTGTAGGAATGAAATGGAGGAGAACCGCATCGAATTGTTCTTTCATTTGGTTCTCTCCCAGTTCATCAACCTCAGAAGCCAATCCCAACCATTTGGAATACCAAAGGTCGATTGACTTCCATTTTCGGTCACTGGGCGCGAATTGCCGCCATTTTTTCTCCAGCGTAATTCGCGAAATTAGGCTTGAACAGTTGACGCATATTGGTCAACCAGTTCATCAAAAGTAATCCGATTCCGGATCACAAGTTGTCGGGCACGATCTTTTTCTTCCTTGGGGAGGCAATCAATGAATTCCATCTTGATTACCTCAGGGTTCCCGTCTTGGGTTGGACCCTTCAAGTCCCAGTAGTATGTCCAGTCGCGCCAAAATTGTTTCCAAGTTGTGGGATCTCCGTCCCATTGTGGCTTAACCTTGTTGGCAATTGTGATTGACCTTTGAAATCGCGTTGTAGACGCGATTTCCATCGTAATTGTTGGGGTAAGGTTGTTGTTGTGGCATGCAGCGAATGCGCATCCATAATGATGGTACTCATGGTACCGTAGGTACCATGGGTATTTGGTACATCGCAATTCCGCGAATTGTATGGTTGTGGTTCGTCGATTCCGCGATTCGGATTGTAAAGGGTCGCGATTCCGCGATTCGGGTGTGGCAACATACCAGGGGTAGGAATCCCGTTGTTCACCCGCAAATCGGGGAACCGCGGTAAATTCCGTGTTTCGCATTCGCGATCCATGGCCAATACCCGGGGTAGGGGTATGGCTCATACCGCGAATCAGTCCCGATTCGCGAATTTTTGTTGAAAACCCGAGATTCGCGGTTTTTGTGGTAAAACCGGTTCCTCATCCGAAGATTCACCCTTAGGGGGGGAATCTTAAGTTGTGGTATAAACGGGCGATTGTAATCGCGATTGTAGGCATGTTCATGATCATGTGCATCCGTGGATGCTTGTAGGGCATGCGCATCCGAAGATGCTTGTAAGGGTGCGCATACTGCGCTTTTGGAAGGATTGGCATCCAACGAATCGCGAATTTGATGCACAAAGTCGCGAGTTGGATGTCGGGCATCCGAAGATGCTTCGGTTGATGCGCGAAAAGCGCGTTGTGAGCTGGAAGTTGCATTTTGACCACCGAAAACACGGTTTTCAGGGGCAAAGTGCGGGGTTGCGGATTTTGCATGAATCTCATCCAAACTCAATGCAAAATCTTGGATACTTGTTCAATGAACCAACCACTTGGAAAAGGTCCGAAATTCGTTCAACATCACCCTGCAAACGCTTAATACGTTTGCGGTATGAGGGTAACTCATCCAAAAGTGGTAGTTTGTCAAAATGGAGTCAAAATCCGCTGAAAGCTTTGGAAAGTGGTGTCCAAGAATTGGACCCGCTTAACCAAAGTTTCCATTGCGGTTGTAAGGGCGTTCAACCGATTCTCGGTTTGTGGGGTTGTTACCCAACGTGGGTTGGTACCCCTACCGCATTTTCAGCGGTTTTGTCATCCATCATTGTAGAAAGTCGGTTCTCCAACACCGAAATTTGTTGTTTTAGTGTGAGAACTTGTTGGGTGACCGAATTTTCGGTCCTCATCAAGGTTTCACAAAATTCTTGTAAGTTTTCCTTGATTTTTCGCAAGCATTTGGTCGTAAATGTGCGAAAATCAAGGGGTAGTTCGACTTCGCGAACCGTTTGTCCCGAGGATGGTTGGAGTCCGGAGACCCTTGTAGAAAAGTGTTTGTACGCGTTTTTGTAAATGGGAAGTGGTGGATTGTAAGGTTTTGTGTTGGGTATTCAAATCCGCAAGTGCGGTTTCAATGCCGGTGATATCCGGAATTGATTTTTGAATACCGTTGCACCGTTTGTGCAAATCCGCAAACGCGGATTCGATTTTGTTCACATCCGCTTGTAACTGATTGTGCAAATCGGTTACAGTGGATCGTAATGCTCCCATACTGGGATTTTTTGTGGAAGTTTCCGCAAAGCGGCGTTGTAAGTCCCCAATTGCAGTTTGTAGTCCCGAAACATCCGCAAAAGCGGTTTTCAGGTCTGCAAACGCAATTTGGAGGTCCGCATTCCGGTTTGGATGGTAGTTATGACCGTTTCTCGGTCTTGGAGTTCCGCATTCGCGGTTTGTAAGCTAAGAATCACCGCATCGCGGGATTGGAGTTCCGCCGTAGCGGTTGTAGCGTTGGAAGCAGTTTCAAGTTTTTGTATGTCGTTTTGCCACTTTTCATGGAGGAAATCTTGCCGATGCGCGATTTCCGCCACTTGAGTGTGCAATGTGGTCAAATTGTGGGAAACTTCACCGCATTTGCAGGAAGTTTGTTCCAAACGAGCAATCCTCTCTTCCAGTTGTTGAGCAAAAGCTCTTTGTACATAGTTTTCGCGTATTTGTGCAAAATTTTGATGAAAACTCGCGTTTTCATCACCCAAACGCAAAATGCGTTCTGGACTGTTGTACAACATTGGACAAGTTGAGAAGTGCTCATATGAGACATATGAGCCAAGTTCCGCACCCGTAGGCGCTTTATCCCGTTGTTGTAGCGGGACTGCATTTCTTGCATTGTATAAGAAAGTTTTCCAGTTGTGTGAACAATTGTTGTGATTTTGTTGTAAATGTGAAAATTTTGCGTTATTCCGCGATTCCGCGGTTGGAAGGTCTCTTGTACCTGTTGGAAGTTGTGCCCAAGGTGTCGCGCAAAAATGCGTCAAAACCTTGGTGGAGGTTCTGAGGTCCATTGTAGTGGAGTTGAAATTTTTTGGCAAAATTGTCCAAATTCTTGGATATATTGCCAAAGGAGTCCAGCTTGCCGAAAACGGCCTTGTGACTGTCTTCATCAAATTGTGGACTTGGTTCAGTGTTTTAGCGCAATTTTGGACACATGCTTCGATGTGTCGAAATTGCTGTTGTAGTGGGTGGTTCTCCGGTAAATTTGCGACTACGCGCTCAACGGTATTACTGGAGAACGAATCCCGGTCTTCCTCGGGTCATTGTCCATGGAACAATGACACCGGCAGTGTCGGGACCACCAACCGCATTTCAGCGGACCAAGGTAGTTCTGGGATTTCTCCCAATTGTGGAGGGGGGGGCAAGTCCCGAATGGGGCTTACCGGTGGTAGGCTGGGGGGGTTGGAAAAAACAAGGTTTTCCAACCCGTCCTCGTAAGGGGGGGGCTCTGTGGCAATTGGGTGCCAAAAGGCACTAATTGCCAGTCCCGTTCGGGCATTCTGCCCACTTGTGAGTCAGACTCCGCAGAAGCGGAGGGGTCCGTAGACCCATTGTAGGGTTATGTTGTACCGCAAATGCGGCTGTTTTAACGTGGGTCGCGAATGCGGGTTGGGTCCGTAGACCCGTGGAGGGGGGGCACCGCCGAAGCGGCTTGGGTCCGAAGACCCTTGGAGGGGGGCACCGCCGAAGCGGCTTGGGTCCGAAGACCCTTGGAGGGGGGGGCACCGCCGAAGCGGCTTGTGTGGGGGGGCACCGCTAATGCGGTTTGGGTTCGAAAACCCAGTTGTGGGGGGGGGTACCGCCGAAGCGGCTTGGGCGTCCGCCCCTTGTATGGAAAATTTTCCACCGCAGAAGCGGCTTGGGCATCCGCCCCTTGTGGATAAAATTTTCTGTCGCTAAAGCGACTTGGGCATCCGCCCCTTGTAAGGAAAATTTTCCTGTCGCCGTAGCGACTTCGTCTGCATTCTGCAGTCCACGAAGCGAACCTATTAACAAAGTAGTTAATAGTGGCGTTTCCAGTGTGCGCATGTCGCTTTGCATTTCTGATGAAAAATTGGGAAAATTTTTGTGAAAATCGTAAAAATTGTAAAAAATTGTAAAAATTTGTGTGAAAAGACCCAAAAAAGTAAGCAAAGGTGGGGGCTCAGAGGCTTTGTGATGCAGCCGTAGCCACTTGTGCCCCTGAGACACCTCGCCCGTGCTAGGCGCCTTTTTCTGAGTTTTTCTTTGGTCGTTCGACGACGTTAAACCTATTCTGCTACCAAGTGTACGTCCCACCCCGGCTTTTCTAATTATGCTTTCCTCCCGAAAAGCCCGTGGGGGAGTAACAATAAAATTTGCTTCCCTTTTCCCCTTTTGAATGCAAAGCACACAAGCAGAAGAATTGGTGGGACCGCAGTCCCTTATATGAAAGTGACTTTTGCTCTTTCGAGCTTTGTAAAAGAAAGAAATAAAACTTGTATTCAAATGGGACTTCGCCCTCAGAATTCTAAAACAGAATTGCAAAGCACAAACCCAATAACCTTGAATTAGGAACCAGTTACTTTCGCTAAGCTTTCGCTAGCTCTGAGATTCTCTCTTTGTCTTATGGTTTAACCATGCCACTGTGTACAGCCCGGCCGTGCCAGATTGTAGGCCGTATCCCATTGTATCTGGTACACAGTGCCATGGCAGAATGGCTGCCTGGTACACACAAATGCATTTTCGCACCTTTGACGAGAGCAAATGCTTGTGAAACGTTGTCAGTACGGAACGTATATCGCGGTAGTGAATATCAAGGATATCTCTACCCGAATTTGTAAGTGGAGGAGTGTGCCAATCAGCACGTCATCAATGTATATACCATTGCAAACGGTAAGTCTCGTAAAATGCCTTGTATCATTTCTTTGGAACATGGCTGGGCCATTCTTAACACCCATGGTAACACCGTCCATTGGTAAACTCCGCGGGAGGTTAAAATTGCGGTGTATGGTTGTGAGTCAGGGTGTAAGTGCATCTGGTGAAAACCATCCTCTAAGTCGAAAATCGACCAAAGGCGGTTTTCCGCTTGTTTTGTAATCAGGTCCTCGATAAGTGGTAACGGAAATGGATCGTCTTTTGTCTGTGAGTTCAAGTAACGGTAATCCAGAGAAGTCTCCACTTCTTCTCTCCAGAAGCATCGGGAGGCTTGGGTACAACAAAAGCTTGTGAGGTCCACTCGCTTTTGGAGGGTATGATCCATTTTCGTTCAATCAGTTTTTCGATATTGTATTGAGAGCTTGTTCTCTTTCGCCTGAACAGCGAAAGAATTTTCGGTGCATGGGCTGTGCACCTTCTTTGAGTTCGATTTTACAGACACCAAAAGGTCCGCGAATTGCAGGATCTATGTCATGGCATAGATAGGATGTTCTAAAACATCACTGAATTCGCGATTGATCTTTGTACATAGTTCTTGTGATTTGGGATGTTGCCCACCGCTTTCTATCACTGCGGATAGTTGGTATATTTGGTTCATTCTGACCTTTATCCCGTAGGAATTTGTCAGTTGTGGTCAACAGTTCC
Source organism: Euglena gracilis (assembly GCA_900893395.1). Lineage (NCBI taxonomy): Eukaryota > Euglenozoa > Euglenophyceae > Euglenales > Euglenaceae > Euglena > Euglena gracilis. Next base: position 32,897 of record CAAHFI010322892.1, read on the forward strand.
GAATGCATCAAAGAAACAAACACGAAAAATGATTTCTTTCAATGGTGGTAACATGACACCGCAAAAATATTCAAACAAAGGGTGTCATTCGGTAAATCCCACCACTGAAAAGAATACGTACCAGTTGTTGAACCATTCCGCTTCGGGATTTATAGGAAAGCAAGCACACCGCGTGCTTGATCCCGAAGGATCTTGTCAACAACAAGAGGGATAAGTTTCAGAGGAGGATGTAGCCACAGGACCACATCACCCCAAACTTATCAAACGCATTGTATGGCTTGACCAGTAATTGGATAAACGAGAATGTGCTTTGGACGAGAATGCGTCAATCTCCAATTGTAGGTCCATCGACTTTCGCGATTTGTGCGATTTTGGGAAAACCAAGTTTCCAAAATGCGATTGTCCATAAATTGAACGCATTCCAGATGGGGTTCGCAAACTGTTGCGGTTTCAGTCCTATGGAGGGCTGAAACACAGTTTACCGAGCCACATCGGTAATACGTTGTGTCCGAAGACACTTCATCAGGCATTTATACCAGGTGTATCAGGTGTATTGTGTAGAGGACGATTGTCGTTGGCATTCTGCCACTTGTATGCAGGGGCATTAGAGGGGTTTGGCATTCTGCCATTCGGGGTCAGAGAGATTGGCTTTCTGCCATTGGAGGTCCTGCTGCGCGATTCTCGTGATTCCGAACAGGGACGCGATTCCGCGTTTGTCCAATTGTCGATGTACTTCGACACACAACGGGTAACAACCCGGGTGTTGTTGTGTTCTCGTTCAGCGGTCAGGGTAAACTCGGTACCGGTTCCGGTACCAAGTGTACTCTGGTTGTTGTGTAAAGCGATTTAGTTTGGAAGGTTCAACAATACATCCACAGTCGAAATCAGGTTGTGTGGAAATTCTCCGCCAATGTGCGCATTTGGTAGGAGGTGTCGGTCTGTAGTGCATGTCAGTCATGTGTAGTGTGTATGGTGTGTTGAAAGTTGTAGCTGCTGGGGGTGTACAGGGGTGTCCGAAATCGAACACACCTGGTGGAAAACGTAAAAGTTGTGCAGCTGGGCGGCTACTCGACACCGAAATTTCTTCAGGCCTTTGGGCTTTTCGCCTTGGAACCCAGTGAAACGTGGGGTTTAAGCTACTCGCTTTCCCTACCGCATGGGAAACGTGCGGTAAAAGTTAGTGGCAGGGGGCAGCTTTCTCTTTACCCCTAGGTAGGAAACGGTGTTTTCGGTTGTAGAAAACGTTGGGCAAGGCGGGGACATCTGGGAAGATTGCCTTGGGGGAGAAATTCGTGGTGTGGGTTGTGTGCATGAAGTAGTGCGCAAACCGAGGGAGGGCAATCCACAATAAGGCGGTTCTGACGCAAGAACGGAAAACCCAAAATTACGTCAGAGCCGCGAATACCCGATTCGTAACTCCAGGTACCCAGAAAATTTTGTACGTCTGGGGGGCTGTGAGTGGTGCTTGGGGATGATGGGAGGAGTATGTCCAAAAGCATCCCAAGTCACCACCACACATGGGGCTGTTGTCACAGTCATAATTTTGATGGGGTACTTGGCTTTCACCAAGAGGGAGTTGGGAATTAATCCGTTCGAAAGAGAAGGGGAATTCGACACCCTGTGTCGACCAAAATTTTGCATTTGGTAGAAAAATTTTGTGTTCGGATTTCCGCTTGGACCAAAAGTTCCATGGGGGTACGCAAAGTGCAGGATCCGGTGTGAAAAGTTGTCTCTCCAACTATTCCAGGATCCCGTTCCTACTTTGCGCAGCATTCCAGGCAGAAAATTTGGAGTGGGGGTGGGGGACCCGAAAATTTTCCGGGTACCGACCAAAAAGGCAGATGGGCAGGGAAGTAAGGTTGATCAGGTCTACTTCCGTCTGTTCATCAGCCCAGAGGTCCGTGCCCACAGACCTCGGGCTCCCCTACTCCAAGTCCGATTCAGCACTTCGGTTTATCGTTTTCTTGTGTGAGTAGATAGCGCGCAACGCGCGGACCGCATTTGCGGTCGTCCTCCAACGAGGATTCGGAGTTCTCTTCCCCTTCCCTGCCCGAAGCCGGGGTTCCCTCCTCTAAGAGAGGAATTTTGAACCCGACTTGTGTTTGTTGTTGTGTTTGTATCATTGTGGTGACGTTGGTTCGGGCGGGGAGAGCGAGAACGGTAACATTTGGACGAATTGGTGGTTATGTGATCCACAAAGGGAACACTTTTGTCGTTTTGTGACTGTTGTCGTTTTGTGATGGCTTTCACCCCTTGGAGTCTTGGTGAACGGAATCCCGTTCGACCACGGTTCTTGTTGTAATCCGGTTTCCCGGATGACGAGCGAAGAAGATGATCCACTTCGCGAACGTGATCGCGATGAGTCGCGATTTGTATCACGTTTGTAAGGGGTCGGGGTGATCGACCAGGAGGTGCGCGAGTCCGCGGTCGCGGAACGGTGATCGAGACCTTTGTCGATAACCCGACGATTGTGATTGTCCAGATTTGTGCGAATATCCGGAGGAGCGCGAGCTCCGCGAGGATTGTGAACCCCTTGGACTCTGATACCGCTTTCGCGTATCAGGGTGGGGCAGTCACGGGACGTATGTCCCGATTTGTTGCACAAAAAGCAAGTTTTGTCAGATTGGTCAGAATGAGCGCGGATAGCGCGTTTTTGTATCTCCCTTGGGGAGTTTGTATGTTTTACCGTATCCCCGTGGGATTTTGGAGAAGAAGTCTTTTGTAGGGCACTTACCGTACCGCTAGGGAGACCAGCGGTAGGGTGGTGGGTGTAAGCCGATTGTATCTGTCCCAAAAGTTGTGAGAGTTTTCATTTGTTTGGAAACATAGTTCCATCGTTGTTCAAGTGTAGTTTGTGTCCGCGAGTCCTCACGGTGAATGTCTTTGATAATTGTAGGAATGAAATGGAGGAGAACCGCATCGAATTGTTCTTTCATTTGGTTCTCTCCCAGTTCATCAACCTCAGAAGCCAATCCCAACCATTTGGAATACCAAAGGTCGATTGACTTCCATTTTCGGTCACTGGCGCGAATTGCCGCCATTTTTTCTCCAGCGTAAATTCGCGAAATTAGGCTTGAACAGTTGACGCATATTGGTCAACCAGTTCATCAAAAGTAATCCGATTCCGGATCACAAGTTGTCGGGCACGATCTTTTTCTTCCTGGGAGACAATCAATGAATTCCATCTTGATTACCTCAGGGTTCCCGTCTTGGTTGGACCCTTCAAGTCCAGTAGTATGTCCAGTCGCGCCAAAATTGTTTCCAAGTTGTGGGATCTTCCGTCCCATTGTGGCTTAACCTTGTTGGCAATTGTGATTGTACCTTTGAAATCGCTTGGACCGCGATTTCCATCGTAATTGTTGTAAGGTTGTTTTGGGCATGCGCGAATGCGCATCCATAATGGTACTATACTACCGTAGGTACCATGGGTATTTGGTACATCGCAATTCCGCGAATTGTATGGTTGTGGTTTCGCGATTCCGCGATTCGGATTGTAAAGGCGTCCGCGATTCGGGTGTGGTAACATACCAGGGGTAGGAATCCCGTTGTTCACCCGCAAATCGGGGAACCGCGGTAAATTCCGTGTTTCGCATTCGCGATCCATGGCCAATACCCGGGGTAGGGGTATGGCTCATACCCGGAATCAGTCCCGATTCGCGTTTTCTTGTTGTAAAACCGGATGATTCGCGGTTTTTGTGGTAAAAAACCGGTTCATCATCCGAAGATTCACCCTTAGGGGGGGATCTTAAGTTGTGGTATAAACGGGCGATTGTAATCGCGATTGTAGGCATGTCATGATCATGTGCATCCGTGGATGCTTGTAGGCATGCGCATCGAAGATGCTTGTAAGGGTGCGCATACTGCGCTTTTGGAAGGATTGGCATCCAACGAATCGCGAATTTGATGCACAAAGTCGCGAGTTGGATGTCGGGCATCCGAAGATGCTTCGGTTGATGCGCGAAAAGCGGTTGTGAGCTGGAAGTTGCATTTTGACCACCGAAAACACGGTTTTCGGGGCAAAGTGCGGGGGGTTGCGGGATTTTGCAGGAATCTCATCCAAACTCAATGCAAAATCTGGATACTTTGTTCCAATGAACCAACCACTGGAAAAGGTCCGAAATTCGTTCAACATCCCCTGCAAACGCTTAATACGTTTGCGGTGTGAGGTAACTCATCCAAAAGTGGTATTTTGTCAACAATGGAGTCAAAATCCGCTGAAAGCTTTGGAAAAGTGTGTCCAAGAATTGGACCCGCTTAACCAAAGTTTCCATTGCGGTTGTAAGGGCGTTCAAACCGATTCTCGGTTTGTGGGGTTGTGGTACCCAACGTGGGTTGGGGTACCCCTACCGCATTTTCAGCGGTTTTGTCATCCATCATTGTAAAGTGGTTCTCCAACACCGAAATTTGTTGTTTTAGTGTGAGAACTTGTTGGGTGACCGAATTTTCGGTCCTCATCAAGGTTTCACAAAATTCTTGTAAGTTTTCCTTGATTTTCGCAAGCATTTGGTCGTAAAATGTGCGAAATCAAGGGGTAGTTCGACTTCGCGAACCGTTTGTCCATCCGGATGGTTGGAGTCCGGAGACCCTTGTAGAAAGTGTTTGTACGCGTTTTTGTAAATGGGAAGTGGTGGATTGTAAGGTTTTGTGTTGGGTATTCAAATCCGCAAGTGCGGTTTCAATGCCGGTGATATCCGAATTGAGTTTTGAATACCGTTGCACCGTTTGTGCAAATCCGCAAAGCGGATTCGATTTTGTTCACATCCGCTTGTAACTGATTGTGCAAATCGGTTACAGTGGATCGTAATGCTCCCATACTGGGATTTTTGTGGAAGTTTCCGCAAAGCGGCGTTGTAAGTCCCCAATTGCAGTTTGTAGTCCCGAAACATCCGCAAAAGCGGTTTTCAGGTCTGCAAACGCAATTTGGAGGTCGCATTCGCGGTTTGGATGGTAGTTATGACCGTTTCTCGGTCTTGGAGTTCCGCATTCGCGGTTTGTAAGCTAAGAATCACCGCATCGCGGGATTGGAGTTCCGCCGTAGCGGTTTGTAAGGCGTTGGAAGCAGTTTCAAGTTTTGTATGTCGTTTTGCCACTTTTCATGGAGGAAATCTTGCCGATCGCGATTTCCGCCACTTGAGTGTGCAATGTGGTCAAATTGTGGGAAACTTCACCGCATTTGCAGGAAGTTTGTTCCAAACGAGCAATCCGCTCTTCCAGTTGTTGAGCAAAAGCTCTTTGTACATAGTTTTCGCGTATTTGTGCAAAATTTTGATGAAAAACTCGCGTTTTCATCACCCAAACGCAAAATGCGTTCTTGGGACTGTTGTACAACATTGGACAAAGTTGAGAAGTGCTCATATGAGACATATGAGCCAAGTTCCGCACCCGTAGGCGCTTTATTCCCGTTGTTGTACCGGGACTGCATTTCTTGCATTGTATAAGAAATTTTCCAGTGTGAAACAATTGTTGTAGATTTGTTGTAAATGTGAAAATTTTGCGTTATTCCGCGATTCGCGGTGTGGAAGGTCTCTTGTACCTGTGGAAGTTGTGCACCAAGGTGTTGTCGCAAAAATGCGTCAAAACCTTGGTGGAGGTTCTGGAGGTCCATTGTAGTGGAGTTGAAATTCTTTTGGCAAAATTGTCCAAATTCTTGGATATATTGCCAAAGGAAGTCCAGCTTGCCGAAAACGGCCTTGTGACTGTCTTCATCAAATTGTAGGACTTGGTTCAGCGTTTTAGCGCAATTTTGGACACATGCTTCGATGTGTCGAAATTGCTGTTGTAGTGGGTGGTTCTCCGGTAAATTTGCGACTACGCGCTCAACGGTATTACTGGAGAACGAATCCCGGTCTTCCTCGGGGTCATTGTCCATAGGAACAATGACACCGGCAGTGTCCTGGGACCACCAACCGCATTTCAGCGGACCAAGGTAGTTCTGGGATTTCTCCCAATTGTGGAGGGGGGGGCAAGTCCCGAATGGGCTTACCGGTGGTAGGGCGGGGGGTTGGAAAAAACAAGGTGTTTCCAACCCGTCCTCGTAAGGGGGGCTCTGTTGGCAATTGGGTGCCAAAAGGCACTAATTGCCAGTCCCGTTCGGGCATTCTGCCCACTTGTGAGTCAGACTCCGCAGAAGCGGAGGGGTTCCGTAGACCATTGTAGGGTTATGTTGTACCGCAAATGCGGCTGTTTTAACGGTGGGTCCGCGAATGCGGGTTGGCCGTAGACCCTTGGGTCGGAGTGGAGGGGGGGCACCGCCGAAGCGCTTGGGTCCGAAGACCCTTGGAGGGGGGGGCACCGCCGAAGCGGCTTGGGTCGAAGACCCTTGGAGGAGGGGCACCGCCGAAGCGGCTTGGGTCCGAAGACCCTTGGAGGGGGGCACCGCCGAAGCGGCTTGTTGTAGGGGGGGGCACCGCTAATGCGGTTTGGGTTCGAAAACCCAGTTGTGGGGGGGGGGTACCGCCGAAGCGGCTTGGGCGTCCGCCCCTTGTATGGAAATTTTTTCCACCGCAGAAGCGGCTTGGGCATCCGCCCTTGTGGATAAAAAATTTCTGTCAGCTAAAGCGACTTGGGCATCCGCCCTTGTAAGGAAAATTTTCCTGTCGCCGTAGCGACTTCGTCTGCATTCTGCAGTCCACGAAGCAACCTATTAACAAGCGTAGTTAATAGGTGCGTTTCCATTGCGCATGTGCGCTTTGCATTTCTGCTGAAAATTGGGAAAATTTTTGTGAACGTAAAAATTGTAAAAAATTGTAAAAAATTTGTGTGAAAAGACCCAAAAAAGTAAGCAAAGGGGGGGCTCAGAGGCTTTGTGATGCAGCCGTAGCCACTTGTGCCACTGAGACACCTCGCCCGTGCGTACGCACCTTTTTCTGAGTTTTTCTTTGGTCGTTCGACCGTTAAACCTATTCTGCTACCAAGTGTACGTCCCACCCCGGCTTTTCTACTTATGCTTTCCTCCCGAAAAGCCCGTGGGGGAGTAACAATAAAATTTGCTTCCCTTTTCCCCTTTTGAATGCAAAGCACACAAGCAGAAGAATTGGTGGGACCGCAGTCCCTTATATGAAAGTGACTTTTGCTCTTTCGAGCTTTGTAAAAGAAAGAAAATAAAAAACTTGTATTCAAATGGGACTTCGCCCTCAGAATTCTAAAACAGAATTGCAAAGCACCAAACCCAATAACCTT
>CAAHFI010325394.1:0-14683 GCA_900893395.1 Euglena gracilis
ACATGCGCTTCAGGATGCACCGCTGCGGTGGAGAAAGCCATGGCGGCCTCGGGCCACGCGCCATACGTGGTGCAGAACCGCGAGTATCGTTTGTGGGCCCTGCCACACCGAACAAAACTGTAGTCATGCTCCTTAACATTCATTTCTGGGATTTGAAAGCCAACGGCAGTGCATCTCCATGAAGAGTTTTTTGAAAACCGGGGGAACAACAACAACAACAACAACAACAACAACAACAACAACAACAACGCAGGGGGGATGCGTTTCATGTGCTTTTTTTTTTTTGCATTTTTAGCGGATTTTTTGTTTCAAATTTTCCAAAAAGTGCATTTCTGCGCATTTTTCCCGATTTTTTCAGCACATCTTTTTTTGCTCTTCTGCTTTTTTTTGCCCTTTTTTCGAAATTTTTTAGGTTACGGAATCTCCAGAAACTGAAATTTCCTTCATGACTCCGTATGATTTTTTTAATGTGATGTCTTTTTTTTTTTACATGTTTCGGGTATTTTTCGCGTTTTTGTGATGATTGCGTTTTTTTGATTTTTGGTTTTACGATTCTCCCGCAGCAGTTCAACACTTTTTTCTCCTTTTTTTCTGAAATGCGCAATTGTTGGGGACATCTTTTTGTCCATTTTTTCGCTGATTTTAAGAGCCTTGACTAGGGCATTCTCCCCATGAAAAATAGACTGTGTGCGCACCTGTTCGGAAAGACTCTTTCTCAAGCTCAAGGCTGCAATTAAGCTGAAGATGCTGCGGCTTCTGTCGGATTCGGCGGTACGGGAAGGGGGGGGAAGGGGCCAGAGGGCGAAGCACAAGACGGTGAGGTCCTTTCTTTCCTTGCCGGCTGCTCTGCTGTTTGTGTGCTGTTTGTGCGCGGGGGATGCGCCTTTGTTGCGGAAGTTGGCGTTTATGGGGCCTCCAACGGCACCTTTGCGAAGCTGAACCGCCGTGGCCACGCCCCCCCCTCCCCTTGGGATTTCTCGCACTCCCTCGATCCCTCGAGGAAGACCGAAAAGGGAGGAAGGGACACCGAGGGCGAAGCACGAAGACCTTTTGAGGGTCCACTTTCCGACTGGAGTGCCCGTCTTTTTTCGGTGTCTCTGGGTTTTTTGGGCTCACCATCCTCTTGTGCTCCGCCCTCCTGCTCCCCGCCCGTGTCGTGGGAGAGCCTGCCGGCGGTGGGGAACACCCCCCTGCGGACCATGATTTTTTAATTTTCGACGCGGCCACTACCCCGTACAATGAGTTTGGCAGGCCGAAAAATTTCACACTGTCCAAGCTTCTGGACCTCTTCCACCTGAAAAAAAGCATCGCTCCACCTTGGTTTTGTGGGGTTTCCATTGGGTGGTGTCAACCCCCTCTTACTCGGACTCCCACGACAGAGGAAGGGGGAGGAAGGGAGCAAGAGGGCGAAGCACAAGAAGATGGTGATGTCCTTCGGCGAGTCAACACACTCTGTCCGAGCTCAAAAGATTTTCACACGCAAAGACCCCAACAAATTATTCTTTGCCCACCATATGGGCTGTCCCTCCGATTTAAGTTGGGCCGCCGGCCGCGACTCAACGAAATCACCTCTTTTGGGTTTGGCGGCGGCCAGCCGTGGCCCTGTTGCACATCGGAGCACTGTTCTGAAACCTACCGTTTCCGTCTTTGTTCCAAATGATTGAGCTCACGGCGCTATTTGAAAGAATATGGTTAGGGTTAAGATTGTCATGCAAACAGTTGAACCCTGCCCGCTCAAAGTCGTTTAAGTGGCCCCTAGAGGGTACGCAGCGGACCCAAAGAACCGCCCAAGCAGGGTTGAAAACATGGGGGGACCCGACCGAGGCGCCGAATGCGTGAAGCGAGGGTCCCCCATGTTTAATAAACCTTGTTGGCCGGCTCTTTTGGGTATAGGGGCCAATATAACACGTTTTTGAGCAACTGGCTGCACTCAAAAAAAAACCCAAACTTCAAAATGAACATGGTGCGGGTTAAGATCGCCGTTGGTTGGGCGGCGGCCAACCTTCCCTGAACCTAAATGGAAATTAACCCCACCCCTTGTAAATCCCCAGCAATTGTTCACCAATCCGAAACACAGAGCCAACTAATTCTGCTTGTTAACGGAAAAACTGCTCCAGTAGAACGAGTTTGGGGTTTAATGCCATGGCCTCCAGTTTCAAAACCAGAAGCGCCAACAATGAAATGGAGAACGATGAGCAAATGCAGAGAAATAAATCAAAAGTTTCAAAGGAAGCCTTTCAAGCTAGATCATATCCATCATTTTTTACAGGTTTTGGAAAAATGCTACTGGGCAGCCAAAGAGACCGAAGTATTCCTATTTTTGTATTCAAATAAGTCCAGCCGTAAGGCCATTCCTAAGACATCGTTTTGGGGGGGGGGCAGAACTGGGAAGTTAAATCAGGCTGCTTTGGGCTAAATGTTGTACTAAATGTTTTCATATCGGCGATGAAAACGTTAGAAGAGCTGTGGATAAAAAGGTGAATCCACGTATTTATTTACCTGGACGGCATTTCACTGGTAACTCCAACTCAAAACATTTTGCAACATCATTTGAACGTAGGCGTCAAGTATTTGTTACAATCATGGTTCAAAATAAATGTCAAAAAGTCCACCCGTCTGGGTTTTCAACTACACTTCCAAGTAGTTACAAGTGACCCCCCCGCAGAAAGTCGAAACCATAAAAAAAGAGCTGGGAAGAATTGCGAAGAAGGATTAAATGGCAAAAAGGAATCTAGCTGCCATTTTTTGTCAAATAAGGTGTAATCTAATGACCCTACCATTCTTAAAGACTTTTGTGGATGCAATTTCCTGGTGGAATAGTCATCAGGATTCAAAGCACCTCATTTTTCAAGAAATCAAAAGCCCAATTAAGGGAAATCAAAATACTGCCCGGGCCAGAATGTAACCAGAGAGTTGCACTCAGACAGCAGCAACTATGCCGGGGGGGGGGTGCTGGGAATCCAGTCAGGAAAAATGGTGCAGGAATTTTGAAGAAAGGACTTCGTTCATCACATGAATGTAAAAGAGTTTAAGCAAAAACCAGGGGAAACAGTTTCTTTGTCTGTGGAAAACCAGGTAATTTTTTTTACCTGACCAAGGGGGGGCAGAAAGGTCCCCTTCAACAAAATTCTAATACCATTTTTCAAATGGTGCATGTAGCACCAAGTAAACCTCCAAGTCAACCGGGGGCCTTAAAAAGAATGCCTGGCAGACCCCATACTTTGGACGACAATTTCCCCTACCGGCATCTACTTATAAAGCTTGAACCTCCCTCCGCCTCCTCCGGAACTCATTCACATCAGCGACCACTTAGTGTGGCGTTCTGCCCCATTGGCCGAGAGGGGGCGGGAGACTTTTGACTACTGTTTGCCAGGGTGCGTGGCCGGCACTTTGGGGTGTCTGGGTAGTAAAAAATATCTTATGTGGAAGGGGAAGCCACGATCCTCCACAGCCGATCTCCGCCGTCAGTTTGTCCATCTGTTGCTGCTGATGCTCCCTCTGGAAGGTGTCCATCGCTATTTGGCTTGGAAGTTGCATCTTTCATTCAAATCTGTCAAAAAACTTCAACAATTTCTGCTTTGAGGTTCTGCACGAGCGTCTCTTTCTGAATAATTTGAAGTGATTGGCTGTCTTCTTCCTCTTCAATTGATGATGTGCTTGGCGTTCCTTTCTTCTGTGTGTCGAAACGCAAATTAAGAATCCTCCAACTCCGGCGAAAAAAGGCACTAAGCGGGGCCTCCTAACCGAACACAAAAAAAAAACAGCAACACCGCCGGCGAGCAAAGCATGGCCACACAAGTACAAAGTGCGGAGCCCGGGGTGTCGCGTTGTTGGGTGATGTATTGCTGTCGTGGCTGCTGAAGGATTGCAATCACAAGGCACAAACCCGGTTTTTTTGTGGCGGATGGTGGCAAGGCGTGTAGGGTTCGTGGGAGGATTAAGGATATTGGTGGACTCTTAGGATAAAGGGACCGCCAACGGCCGATCCAGGCATCGAACGGGGAAAAATTGTAAAATTGAAAGGCACATTTTTTTGTTATTTTGTTCAGCAATGGTCCATGGATGCCAGAAAAAAAATTTCCTCCGAACTTGACCTATTCTGTCAAAAATTGCCTAGTTTCCTATATATTTTTCTTTGAATAGTCTAATGTTTTGTGACGGGATATTTTCCTTTGCTTCCGGACCACCGTAGGTGGGGGAGTGGGGGTCCTCGGTTCTAGCAATTTCTCATGTCTCAGTGGGACCCAAAACGCCCCCTCTCCCAGCTATATCAGAAGGCACTCCATCCCCATAATTTTCAAAAACAAGCCAAATCACCCCGCAAGGGGCAGAGGCAACAGCCTGAAAGCCACTGTGACCATTGGTGCCAGGGCCAACTTTCCACAACATCCAACACTCCACAACACAATGTGTTGAAGCGGGGCTAAGACAGCCAATAACGCTCAGGCTATTAAGGCAAGAAGACATTGACGGCACAACAGGCCATGAAGGCATGCACATCAACAAAAGTCGCTGGAACAAAGGCCAAGGTGGCCACAAACACCAAAGGTGGCCACAAACCCTCCAGCCGCAACAAGTGTAACCCATCTGGGTTTTCGTCAAAACTTTTTGGAAGGAAAGTCACAGGTACCACCCCCAGAAAGTCAAAATCATAAAAAAAAGAGCTTGAAAAAATTGTGAAGACGGGCTACATGTCAAGGTGGAAGTTTGCAGCAATTTTGGTCCAATAAGATGCAGCCTAATGGTCATGCTCTTTTTGATAGCTTTTAATGAAACCTTGGCGAATCCTTGAAGACAATTTACACAGCCCTGAGGACTCAAAAAACTCCAATTTCCAGGAGATAAAGGCCCAATTAAGGGAAGTAAGAACTCTACTGGACATTTGGAGGCGGACTCTTCCCCAAAAATGTCACCAGGTAGTTGCACTCAGACAGCAGCACCCATGCCCCCCGGGGGAGGGGGGCTGGACATCCACACAGGAGAAACTGTGCAGGAATTCTTGAGAAAAGACTCAACTTTACACGTAAATGTACTGGAGCTCAGTGCAGCAATCAGCACTAAGAAAAGTTTAAGAAAACCTGGGCAAACGGTTTCCTTTGTTAGTAGACAACCGGGCAATTTACTATTACCTGACAAAGTGGGGAGGAAGGCCTAAAGGACCCTTCAACAAAATTCCAAGACCATTTTTCAAATGGTGCATGTAAAAATCAATTCAACCTGACCACCGTAATAGAAGCGCGAGGCCACTACAAGCGCAGGGTCCAAATAAAAGCGCACCCCCCTGCCGCCGAACGTGGTGGTCCACTACAAGCGCACCCCCATTTTGAAGGGATTTTAAAAGGAAATCAACAAAAATTGGGCAGGTTGGGCCCAAATAGAAGCGCACTACCCGCCACGAGAGGCGCAGTCCCCTATAAACACACCCGCGCTTCTATTAGGGAGGGTGGGTTTAAACGTCCAAGTCAAAGGGGGCCCTTCAAAAGAATTCCTTGCAGACCCCATAAGCAGATGGGAAATGGACAGGCGTGTTTGCTCTTTAGACCCAAACTTTTTCAATGGCTAAGGAAGCATTTCCAAAATTTAATACATCTGGTAACATATTTAATTTGCCTCCCCAGGCCACAAAAAACTGTCCAGTTTTGTGGCGAGATGGCCCCACTGGGAGGACACAGCAGTGAATGCATTGCAAAGTCCACTGGACATCATGGGGGGGTGGTCTCTATGCATAACCCCCTCGGTCAGTAATTGAAAAATTTTCTGCTCAACTTGAAAACTTTTCCCCAGACCAGAGTTCTCATGGTCACCTCCGACTGAGATTCGGCCACTGGTGGCCACAATAAATAAAAGTTAAAGTTCCGAATGACCCCCTACAGAGGTATGTTCAACTATTGAAGGGGGAATAACTGCCACCCAGCAGGTGGCCCCGGTTTTTTCATTCTTTGCCCAGGCAAATATTGGAGGGGAAAAAATAAGGTAAAAATTTGACGATTACCTGGGGAGATAGCCCAATTTTAAAAGTTATAACAGTTCCTTTGATCTTCTAGGGGGGTGCCCCCCCCTTGAAGCCACCACAGACAAAGTGGCTGACACTTTAATAAAATTATTTGAACTTTCCAAGGCACAAGCCCACAATGCATACAGTCTATGCTTTTGATTCTTGGGTTGGGTGGGATAAGATTACACACCCTGTTGACCACTTACAAGAGGCTTTAGAACCCAAGCCTGGACAAGTATGAGGGAATTTGGGTCCCACTCCCAATTCTCCTGGGGCTGGCAAGGCATCTTTGCCCACTTATATTTGTACACTGCGTACAAATCTTGTTTTTGTTTGCCTCGAATCCTCTGTTTATTCAGATCCTCAGACTTGGCGCAAGTCAAACGAACCACCAGTGTGTTATGTAGGGTACCCTACATAAAAATTGAGTGTAAAGGCCAAAAGTTTTCACAGATGGGAGAGGATGGTGTCCATACCCCAGTGCCAACAAATAAGCCCCTGTCATTTTATGATCTCTTATGTGGCTGCCACTCGTCCATTCGTCAGACCTGGTGGCCTCCTTCTAATTTCATTGAAACTCCCTTTAAGGCCATAATTGCAGACACCATTGCTTCTGTCACAACAAGAATTTTTGTCCAACAATGGGGTGACCCCCCAGGTGTAGGGGGGCCCACTCCACCAGTGGGGCAGGAGTTTGGTTTACTCAATATATATTTGGACTAAGAAGTGTGTGAAAATGGCGAGTTGAGGGAGGTGGATGCTTTTACAGCCCATTGTCCAAGAGTTGGTGACCAAGGTGCCCTGGAAAATACCCTGGCCGCCCTAATTTCAGTGAATAATCAGGCCCCAAAAGAGCAAAATGCGGAGCACGACGTGTCCCGTACTCACTCGAAGGAAACCGGCAATGGAGGAAGTGACACCGAGGGCGAAGCACAATTACCTTGTGAGCCCGTGGCCGGGGGGGAGGAGAGGGGGAGGGGACCCCCCTGGGGGCAAGAAGTCTCTTCGCCAAGTCGGAGCAGCACCGTCAGCCAACTCCGGCGTGCCGGCATTAAACGGGGCCTTCTAACCCAAAACAACAAAAACAATCCGAACGACACCGCCGGCGACCAAGGCATGGCCTCACAAGGTCTTTGTGCTTCGCCCTCTGTGTCCCGACCTCCCTTGTCGATTTGCCTCGAGGGAATACGAGAGAGGGGTCAAATTCTCCTCCAAAACCCAAACTTCAGAGGGGCAAGATTTATGACCTGGAAAAATTTCGCCCTATCTGCCTGGTAACTAACAATGGCATGCCAAATAGCAAGACCGGTGCAAAAAGCGTATTGGGTTGTTGACCTCTCCCCCCACCCAGCAGGTAGATGGGTAGTAGCCCCCACCTCCTTGTGCCAAATGACCATCGGAAATTCTCCAGGGCACCTGCCCACACTACCGAGACAGAGTCCCCCAGCCAGAAACTGTCTTTTCGTTTGGACTCACTGACCCGCACTGTTAGGGACCTTTCCACACCCTTGCAGACGGGTTGTTCCAACGTTTTTTTTTTGCATATTTTCACATTTTTGTTTTGTTGGAAAAATGTGCGCATCCAAAACTGAAGAGTTACTTCAGGCTCCACGCTTTCTCTCACGTCAGGGGCTCTTCCTCCTCTTCCTGCTCGTCCTCGGTCGTCGCAGTGCTCGGCCGTTCGCTCCAACGTCATCGCCGCAACTCAAGGTTTTGCAGCTTCGCCGGGGTACTTCTCCATCCCCGCTGTGCGACGCCAGGTCTTACGGATTTTAAAGGGTACGGAGGCCTGCTGGTCCGTCAACTTAAACGACGACACCATATCAACTTTGCACGTGGTGGCGAGTGGGAAGATACAGGCCTCGTTGTAGGTCTTGGTTGAAGCAGCCACCATGGTCTGTCCGCAAAGCTGCTCCACGGCTACATAACACTGCGTCGAAGTCCATTGAGGTAACACGCCAAGCGCTTTAGCTATTACGCTTGTGACAATGTCTCTTGAAGTCTCCGAAATGGCAACGGCATCTCACCGGGACCAGAAAATGCCATCCTAGATGGACTGAGTTTCTGCGACGTCTGCCGACGTAATAAACCGCACCAGTATTCCCGCCATATGTTTCATTAATAACAGCCAACTCTGGCAAAATAAGGCGGCACTAACGGGGCAAAGACTAACATTCCCAACAAAATTCATCATCAAAAAGCCGGAAAACAAGGGATGGCCTCACCTGGGGCCTGCCAGCGGACCTGCAGAAGGTCCTGCTCCGCCAAGGTGGACAAGCCGCTGCGGTACACCCAGCAAACATTTTTGAGTTTGTTGAGAATTCATGCAATGTACATTAAGGAGTGCAAGCTGACAAGGTGGTGCCGTGGCAACAATTTTTTAAATTGCTGTTTGAACTGGACAGATGGTTGGTCGAGGAGAGGAAGAAGGACTCCCTGCCCCACTCCGTGGAAAAGCAGGAGCAGGAGTTGTTGCCTGCGGATGAAATGAAGATTCAACAACAAGAGGTGGAAAACATCACCAAGGCCAAAGGTTGTTTATTGAACCCTGAAGTTTTTTTTTTTCAATTCTTCCCTCTACATTGCTGGGTTTACCTATCAGGGAGGGTGGTGTATTCTACTTTCCCCAGTACGAGGATTCAAGTTCAAAAGTATGGGAAAGGAAAAGGAGGATGGCCAAGCTTTGGAGATGGGTGATGCAAAGGAATCTGGAAGAAAGTGTGAAAAGTCACGGGCAGGGGCAGGCCCTGCCCAGCTCAGGGAAGCTCAAGGAAGGGGACAACTTCAGAACCCCATCTGCTCAGCAGCCACAGTGGGCTGAAGCAGGGCCGCAATACGCATACGCCCAGGGTTCCCACGGGCCTGGACACCTCCACAGGCCAATGGCATCACAGGTGTGTGCACCCCCTATGTTCCGCCCATGAGTGTTTCATTTCGGATTTTCAGCTTTTTGACACATTTTTAGCGGGTTTTCGGGTTTTTAGCCGTTGTTTTTCGGCTTTTCGGCGCTTATGCCGTTCACTTTGGCTTTTCAATTTTTTGCCACTCATTTTTGGCAATTAGACTTTTTAACCGTATACTGCTGCATTTCTGCACTTTTCGTGGCCGCTTTTTGTCTGGTTCTTCTTCCCTTTGTGCTTTGAAGTACTTTTTTATTTTGTACGTGAAACATTCTGGGCAAGACATTCAGTTTTTCACCATTGCACAAAGAAGCAATAAGACAGGATTTAGTCGTGTGACTGAGTGGAGAAGGCTGAAAAAAACTCCGGCTTCTGTTAATCAAACTTTTGGTGGTGTTTGGGGGCTGGCTGAGTACACCCCAGGACGTATTGTCCTTGTTGACACCAAATGCAAGCCGTATGTGGACGACGCGATAAAAACGCAATCGACATGTGTTTTGAACGACGGTACTGTGGCATATCCGGACGTACAACACGTGACGTCGCATTGGGAAGAACTGTCCCGTGGACAAGTGTTCAACTGACGTGGAAGTATTTGAAAGGTCCAGATGCGGAACGCCCCTTGATCGGATATTCTGGTGTGTGGCCTTCAGCGAGTGTGGACCTTGTGCGAAAACTGGCACATGTACTCAGCGTCGTAGAAGGTGGGTGGACACAACCTGACTGGCCCAAACCAGGTGAACTTTGGGTACGCTGGGGAGTTAATGTTCCTCGATGGAAGACAAATTGCCTCACCTGGCCCTCACAGGGAAACACCAGCATTTTAAGTTGCATGCAGTGGAGCGGTACGCTCACTGTGCCGTTCTTCTGGGGACAGAAAGTACGGCTTCTGTAAAAGCCCTACTTCAAGGAGCTGGTTTTGATGCCGTTTTGCAGCATTTAGAAGGCTTTCCCAGAGTGCTGTTCATTGATGTGTTGTTTGTGACGTTTGAGGACAAAAAAGAAAACAGATATAACCTGCTTGACCCGTCAGACACCCCTTTGAAAGGCACCCTATTTGAAACAGCCAGCGTTGGAGGAAAACAACTGCGAATACGAAACTTCTTTGGGGGTGATCACATGACGGACTATAAAGTGGCAGGTGTAGATGTACCCACAGCAATCACAGCGGCACGGGAAATTTGACCTTTTTGTGCTGCACCACCCGCTGAAGCAACCAACTTGAATGCACTCCCACGAGAATTGGAGACAGCGTGAGGGCTGTCAGCAATCCTCACACCTCTTCCAGGAACCCAAGTTTTTCCAGATGCAATGCATGGTGCACACAACGTCCTTAGAACTAGGTTCTGAGCTTCTGCTTTTCAAGAGCTTATACTGCAGTCGTTGCAGAACAAAGTGGTGGAGGCACAGCAGTGACAGCAACCCTTCCTTGCTTGAGATGTCCCGCACTTTTGTCCCTGAAATCAAGAACACTTTTGTCCAGCAGTTTTGTCCAGAACACGTTGCGATGAAAGTTGCTTTTGCTTGTTAGTTGAGGGGGCAATTTCTGTTGGTAAATATCCTCTCGGGTCAAACAGGAAAAGCCATGCCGTTAAAATAGGCCACAGCAAAGAAAATGAGATTTTTTTTTTGCGATGTCCGCCGGGGACGAGAAGGGGGGGGGGGCTCAGCTTAAAAGGGGAGCCGGCTTTTGCGCCATTGCTGCCGGCTAAACGGCTTTTCTGCCAAAAGTGACCAGAGAAACAGCATTTTCTCCGTTCAGCACGGCTTTTTAGCCGTTTTCAACGGCTTTTACGCCGCTCGCTGCAGCCGAAAAGCCGCGAAAAGCCGTTTTGAAACAATTCGGGCGCCCACGGGCGGGAACACGCCTTCATGCAGCCCCCCAAACATTCCAGTGCAGGAAAGGGTGCATCTCACAGAAATGGCCTCAGGGAAACACCCCTGCTACAGAGATTAAGAACCTCTCTGGCCTGGTTGAAAAAAACACTCCAGTCATCACATTGTCAATTTGGTCAGGGAGTGAATCCCAGCGGCATCAACCCCCCAGTCTGTCTTTGAAAGGCAGACAAGGCTCAAATTTGGAACAGGCCCAGAAAATTCTGGCGTATTACCAGAATTCTGGTGTTGTGAAACAGGTAGAAGCAGATGGCACATCCCATCTGCTTCCCTGGTTCCTCATTTCCTCATTTCAAAAGAGAAACCCTCAGGGTAATAAAATGTCGTTTTATTTCAGACTGCAGAGAAATAAATACCTTTTTTCCAGGTGAAAAAAGGATTACACTGGATCACATGCTGGGCATATACCCCCTCCTGCAAAAATGTCACCGGGGGGGGCAAAAAAAAGACTTAAAATATGCCAATTTTCATCTGCCCCTGCACGACAGGTATGGGAAGTACAAACAGCCTCCTTTGGGCTAAACATCCTGCCCCAAATTTTTCAGGGCCCAATGGGTACATTCAAAAAAGGAGGCATCAAATGGGAATTCTGATGCAAGTCTATCTAGACTACATATTAATCACTGCATCCACCGCAACCACCGCGACAAAACACCTCAACCTGGTGGTGCAGGACGTAATGGCCAGTGTTTTCAAAAATAAATGTGAAGAAAATTCTGCTGCAGTCCTGCCAACTGATGCCAAATCTGTGGTTTCTCATCAATTTCCAGGAGTGAAAACTGCAACTTTCCCATCAAAAAACAAAAGGGGTCAGAAAAGAACCAGGAAACATCATCACAAAATACACAATGTCAAAAAGGCTCTGTTCTAGACCTGCCCATTTTAAGGGTTTTAACATCAATGCTCTCAAATGTCCTGGTGGAGCACTCCAAGGATCCTTGAAGTCAACCCATCCCATCTCGCAGGACATAAAAGAGGAGCCAAAAATGTAAAAGATTTGTTGGGAAATTGGAGGGATTGGACCCAGCATCAGAAAAATTCATCCAGGAGTACTGGAGGGATATATAATCTCTTCACATAAATGTAGAAGAGCTCCTGGCTGCCACAAACACAGTAATATCCCTGGCAAAAAGGAAACCAGAGGGTTTGCCTTTGTGTGGACAATCAAGCAGTATTTTATTACTTAAGCAAAGTGGATGCAGCCCTTTCAAACAGATTTTGCAACCATTTTTCAAAAATCATTTTTTTTTCAATTGGCTGATAAAAAAAATGTCCCCCTGGAGTGAAATGGGTACCCTCCAGCCAGTGCCTGGAAGACCACCCAGATGGGGACAGGACAGGGGGGATCACTCTCTGGACAAAAGGTTGTTTCATCATCTGGGAAAAAATTTTCAGCCCTTCACCACCCTCAACAAAGATCTTTTTGCCTCCCCTGGAAACAAAAAGTTAGCGGATTTTGTGTCCAGATGACCCCATTGAGAGGCCAAGGCAACAGATGCTGTACAATGCACTCTGGAAAACCTGTGTGAGCTTTATTCCATGCCCCCCTGGTCCATCATTCAACAATTTCTGGCCAGACTGCAGCTTTTCTCAAAGCAAAGGTCCTCATGGTAGTCCCCTTTTGAGCTTCATCACCATGGTGGCCCCCATTTAATAAATCTGAAGCCCTTACACACCCCATGTGTCAGGGTAAACCCCTACCCAGGAATGTTCCAAAACTGTTGGAGGAAAAAATGCTGTCCCAGGTGGCCCTTCCTTTCCTGATCTGCTCAGGTCAATTTTAAAGGGATAAAAATTCAACCTTCATTCATTGAAAATTTTATAAAGACGAATCCCAGCCTGAATAGATATAAGAGTGGCTTTACGCATCCGGCAGGGTGGGGTCCCCCTAACAAACATCATCTGATGAGATTGCAGATGTTGTGTTTCAATTGTTCAAAAAATTTCCCCCCACATGGCCAGAAATGATGTCACTCCCGCCAGGGGTTGGGGTACGTTAAGGTTTCACCCACTGTTATCCCCATATAAAACGGCGTGGAATAATTATATACAAACATATTGAGCACTCTAGGATCCCTGGCCTCTCTGGCCTCAGTCAAATTCTCCTCCTTTCTGAATAACTTTGCACTCTTATGTTCAAAACTCCCAGTCGTGTGTAGCATTTTAATATCTCTCGGATCTTGAAATTTATCAGAAAAGAAAAGATGTTCAAGTTTACTGGGTTTACTGGGTTTACAAAAATTGACAAGTGGGAAAGAATGGTTTCGTTAAAGAAATTAACCAGGGAGACCAAGCGCGAAGCACAAACACCAAGAGAGCCTGCCCAGCCCTCCAAAAGCAGAAGACACTCCTCGGGGGGTTCAGGAGGGGTTTCCCCCAACGAATCTTCCACGCCGGAGCGACGAACCAGCCAATTCCTGGCAAAATCGCAGCACTAAAGGGGCAAAGCCGTACCTTCCCCAAAACATTCACCTTCAAAAAGTCGGTAAACGTGGCGTAACCTCACTTGTTGGTCACTCGTTTGTGCTTCGAAATCTAGGGCTCCGCACTTTGCCCTTGTGCGGCCTATGGTATGTCATCTGATATATGCACATTGCGCACAAAACTCATTTTTTGCTTCAGAATCCTCTGTTTGTACAGATCCTTAGATTTGGAGAGAGTCAAACGCACAACAAGTGTGCTGGGCAGGGCACCCTACATTAAAATTTTGCGTAAAGGTCATAAATTCCAGAAGCGGGAGAGAGTTTCGCACTTCTCCAGTGTCCACAGATCAGTCCATTTCATTCAATGATGCCTTATGTGACTGC
Source organism: Euglena gracilis (assembly GCA_900893395.1). Taxonomy (NCBI): domain Eukaryota; phylum Euglenozoa; class Euglenophyceae; order Euglenales; family Euglenaceae; genus Euglena; species Euglena gracilis. The sequence continues at coordinate 13,599 of CAAHFI010325394.1, forward strand.
AACCCGTTTTTACGTCAAGCCAGTGGGTCCCCTTCTGATTTCATTAAAACCCCCCTTTAAAGCCATAATGCTTCAATAACGAAAGCATTTTTGTCCAAACATGGGGTATCCCCCAGGTGTGGTGGCCCACTCTACCAGAGGGGCAGGAGTTGGTTTACTCAAAAAATTGGGCCTTTCTGCCCAAGAAGTTTGTGAAATTGGTCAGTGCAGGGGGTGGAGGCTTTTACAGCCCATTATCAACGACTTGGAGCCCAAAGCGTTTTAGAAAATGCCCTGGCCCCCCTAACTGCAGTGCACAATCAGGCCTCACAAAGGCAAAGTTCGGAGCCCGAGGTGTCTAGTACTCCCTCGAGGAAAGCCGACAAGGGAGGACGGGACGCCGAGGGCGAAGCACAAAGACCTTGTGAGCCCGACCCCTCCACCCGTAAAAGAAATTTTGTGTTCAAAAGCCCTCGGTCAGAGAGGAGGGGGCAAGGGGGTTGAGAAAGTCACGTCGCCAAGTCCTAGCAGCATCGTCAGCCAACTCCGGCGAGGCAGCACCAAGCGGGACCTGCTAACCCAACGCGCCCAAACAATCCAAACAACACCGCCAGCGAGCAAGGCATGGCAGTCACATAAGACACCATTAAATGAAGTGGACTGATCTTTGGACTCTGGGGAAGTGCGACAACTCTCTCCCGCTTGTGGAATTTCTGGCCTTTACGCCGAATTTCTATTTAGGGCGCCCGCAGGGCGCCCTGCCCAGCACCCTTGTTGTCCGTTTGATTCCCTCCACAAAACTTAGGATCAGGCTTTTTCTTAAGGACCCCGGGGGGGTACTGGCTAGCCAATCGGCTAGACACTGGAAAAAGTTGACTAGCTAGACCCCCCCTCCCCCCGGGAGGGGGGGGGGTCGGGGGGGACACCTCGGGCTCCGCACTTTGCCATTGTGAGGCCATGCCTTGCTCGCCGGCGGTTTGTTGTGTGATTGTTTTGGTGCTCTGGGTTAGGAGGTCCCGCTTAGTGCCTTTTTTTCGCCGGAGTTGGCTGATTCTTAACTTGCCCTTCGACACCCAGAAGAAAGGAACAGAGTTCACGAACGAGGA